>ML784995.1:417942-429914 GCA_009831015.1 Picea engelmannii
CAAATTTTCCATGTGACCTTGATTATTTTATCTCATTTTTAATTTTTATTTTAATTAGTATTTTGACTTAGATCAGGCCTAAAATGCTTAGGTTTTAACCTAAAACCAGAATGTACAAACAAAATATGGGTAATCGTTGAGAGTCAAAGTGGAAAGAAAGATTAATTCATAGTGCAATAGATAGATATCCCTTGGAAGGAGGTTGGTTCTTATCAGAGAGGCACTGGAAGCAACTCTAGTATATTAGATGTCCTTAGCATGGACACCAAAAGGAATTATAAAAATTATTCGAGGGTTATGTTATAGGTTCCTTTGTTCTAAGAAACAAGAAAAAAAAAGGTTGTGTCCTTGCATCATGTAATAAGCTAACACTTGCCATATTTGCTATGTCCCTTGTTTTGTGGGTTGGGGCGGCCTTTTCACTTCTTTTACTGTGAGGAGTTTGCAAATCCAAACTCTCGCCTCTTCTGCTTAAATTTTTGCTCGATCTTGACAGCATATCTATAAGTTGTACCCAATGATGTGATTTCCAGAAACTCCATTTTTGTTTGAATGTATCTATGCATACAGTCGTGGTATTTTAGCACCAGATTTCGTTCAAAGTCTTTGATACCCAATTTGGTGTGCATGGTATGGAAAATATTGGTGAAATCTGGTACTGTCTGGTCCCTTTCCTAACGCAGGGTGGTCCATCTTGTGTACTGGTCCTCGTAGCTTCCAACAGGGCAGTATTGTTCTTTAATGGAATCCCCAAAGGAATCCCATGTAGGGGCAACTGCAAATATTGCAGATTCCTCTATGGCCCTTTACTTAAAGTAAGTATCCCACCAATCCTTAACATGGGGGACGTCCTTGAGGAGTTCAAAAGTAATGTTTTCCCTATCGGAAAAATTGTGGACCAAAAATACCCTTCGAGCATATTCAACCATTATATCTACAACATCTGCATCTATCAATCCTTCAAATAATGGAATATCATAATTTAATTGTACCTTGAAGGGGGTTGCATGGTCGCTTGATGAAGATGTGTCTCCTATAGGCAGACGCCAAAGGATCTGTGCAACGTTATCCATCATTTCATTCCTTTATCGTGCAAGGGATTCCGTGAGTAACATTTTAAAAGGAACTCCTACTCCATCATCTTTATTTTCGTCCCCCATGGGTTGTTGTCGGGATCGATGCGATCGATCTTACAAAGGTTTGAATGGTTCGAGTCCCAACTTCTTGTACCTAGATCTTGTCGGGGACATGCATGAAGAAATATAAATGAAGAGCAGAGCACTCTGATACCATTGATCTGGATGTATGAGCAGAACAAAATGAATAACAGACTGAATACAATAACACATAGATACGTAGCACAACAATAGATATCCAGTGAACAATAGTTTCTATTGAATAAATAAAATAGGTTGAAACTGTAAAACTACAAAACTGAAAACAACTTGCTCGAATGGTGGTAGCTATCTCTGAGAAGAGATGTGGTTGCTACATGCATTCGTCTAAGCATAATGATTACAATGAGGCTCCAAATGAATTTTTAACATTACTCATGAATGCCAAAACCCTAGACATCCAAAAACCTAACCCTAGGAGATGAAACGCCAAAAGTTATGTGGGCCTCGATGGGTAAGTTGGTACCTCAACTTCCTGGGGTCATAACTTTTGCATACGACTTCCGTTTTAGGTGTGTGATAGCCCATTGGAAAGGTATTTTCGAGAACTACACATTATGTCATCAAACTCTAACTCTGTCTATAGATTGAATGTGGCAAGCCAAAAAAACATTGTTTAGGGCCCCAAAACGGCCCTGGAAGTACAGAAAGATGTACTGACATGAAAGCTTCCAAAATAAGCCAGCTGGATTAGGTGGATAGCCACCAATCTCCATTGGGCATCTGTGTAGAGCTTCAGACATCCCCAAAAGTGTAGAACCCACAATTACAAAGAATTACAGAAGAACATGTTGAACTAAAATTGTCAAAAGGATCCATTTGGAATAGCTGGGTAGCCACCAATATCCACCCGAATCACCAATTTTATGGACGAGTACTCGAACCTCCACATTCGACCTTTTTTGGTTATTAGTCACTTCCAAGAGTACTATGGGTGCCATTGCTAAATTAGTTGTGCACCAAGAATGGGTCTATAGTTTGAACCATGGTCATGTAAGGATAATAATGGTCCTTGTGCCTTAAATTATGCTTATTATGTTGAATCGTCATGAACAACATCTACTACCCACTAATATTATAAGGCATATGAGTGGGATATGGGTGCCATGAGTAGATTTCATGCATTGAAATGGGCTTAGAGGTCTAAACATGGTCAAGGGGGGAACAAGGGGCGTAATCCCTAAACAAATCTTGTAGATCTCAAGCATTGTGGTTAGGGGAGGAAAAAACTTTGGCCTTAAGGATTAAACACTACTTCTGAGGCTCAATCACTATGAGCAACACCTACAAACCACAACACAAACCCTCCCTAAGGGGTATTTGGCTTCAAATTCAAATATGGGTGCTATTAGGATTTTTTGCACACTAAGGATGGGTTGCAAGGCCTTGAACATGGTTGAGGAAGGGGAAAAAATCCTTAGGATTTTTTCGAATCTTCTCAAGCTTGAGAGACTTGAACAAGCCCTCAAACCAACACATGAATCCTTTGTAGGGGTTCTTTGCAATCCTTTGAGTGGGATACAAGTGCCATGAGTAGGTTTTGTGCACTGCAAATCCATTTGGATGCCTAAACATCGTGATTAAACAAGGGCATAAGCTCTAATTGAATCTTTTTTATCTCAAGCATCGTGAACAAAACCTAGAAACAATAACATGATCCATCATTAGGGAGTCTTACCCTAGGAGTTGGATATTGGTAAAATAATATGTTTCACAGAGTACGGATGGGTATCAAGGCCTTGGTGAGAGTAATGGTAGGGAAACAACATCCCCAATCCCTTGAAATTGGTTGGGGTAGGTAAACAACAATATTGGGCCCTAAACACAGTTTCTTAGGTTCAAGCACCATGAACATGTCCTCATACCACCACATGGGAGCACGGATGGTTTGTGAGGCCTTAACCATCATCAAATATTGAAAATAAGTGTCTTAGGATCTTATAGAATCCTCTGAAGATCAAGAGCATTGAACAAGTACTCCAACCAACACATTGTCAACATTAGACATGGTTGATAATTGTCAACTTGGTTACCCATGGCCAATATGGTTAATATAACGAATATCATCAGTTATGGTCAATGTAATGAACACAATCAACCATAATCAACATGGTAAAAATTATTATTATGTATTGTGGACTTTTTCATGATCGTTGTATTTTACAATTCTATCAAATATTTTTTTCATGGATGTCATTTTGACATTAAGAGACATGTCAGGCCTTGCCTACGGAGGACACAATCAATTAAGTCAGTGAATAAAGTGAGCACATGAGATAACCTATCCTCATGGTGTTTAGATAATGGGCTAACCTATACTTGCTAGGAGGAGATGGATGTCATTTTGACATTAAGAAACATGTCAAGCCCTGCCTCCGGAGGACGCCGTCAATTAAGTTAGTGAATAAAGTGAGCACGTGAGATAACCTATACTCATGGTGTTTAGATAATGGGCTAACCTATACTTGCTAGGAGGAGATGAGTTAACCTAGACTCGGTGGCCTAGCTTCTGGGGGTCAAATAAGTTCATAAAGAAAGTATGAGTGATAGTTTTACTTTTATACATTATCACGACAATTAAGTACTTGATGCACTAGGCAGAGGCTACACCTGTGAAAGATTGCACCTCTACACAATGCTACGTGATTTATTTTCGAAAATATTGTTATGAGATTCGATTACCCAAGAGTTTTAATGAGTGATCAATCTACACATTTGATCAATTCTACTATTAAATCCTTGAATCAAGAATTTATGATACATCATCGAGAAAGTACTCCATATCATCCTCAAGCTAATGGGATTCTAGAGTTGTTTAATAAGATCCTGGAGCATGCAGGACTAACTAAGATCTGTAATGCTGAGAGAGACGATTGGGATGAAAGAATTCCTACAGTCATATGGGCCTATAGAACGACTTGTAATAGCCTGACAAAACATACATTATTCCAGCTAGTATATGGGAAAGAAGCAATAATGCCAATGGAATTTGTAGTCCCCAACCTTCGGATCACACTTGCTACAAATATGGCATATGACCATTCTTTGGAAAGAAGGTTGAATGAGTTGATGGATCTAGAGGAACATCGACTTATTGTAGGATTTAATCAAATAGTTGAGAAGGGGGGACAAAAGGCATGGCATGACATAAATATTAGAAGTAAGACATTGGAACTTGGATCACTGATATTGCTCTATGATATTAGATATTTAAAGAACCCACCGAAGTTGAAGATCACGTGGTTAGAGTTGTTCCATATAGCATACACATCAAAAATTGGAGCAGTGAAGTTTACTAAATTAGATGAACAACCAATGAAAGACATGGTAAATGGAAATTGACCGAAGGTTCTAAATATATATTTTTATTGTCATTAAGAATTTGGATGTCATTGTGTTAACTTTAATGACATTTATTTAAGTTCGACTATAAACATTTCTAATGATATTGTAGTAGATGTAACAATGAACTTACATTTAAACCCAAAAACTTTTATAATTGAGTTCAATGATCGTTTAAAAGTGTCCATTATAGTTCAATGATTGTTTAAAAGTGTCCATTATTAGGAGGTGTTGGGTTAGAGATCCTTTTTGGGATATTCATTAGATGGTAATTCACTTAAAATCTTATAGTATGTCCATCATCTTCTTTCTTAACAACATGGCGAAAGATGAGACTAAAAAGTTAGCAACTATAAATCTTATACAAAGACTAACTACTATAAAGAAAAAGAACAAAGATGTATATCAGAAAATCCATTAAAAAGTTTCTCCATGGATGAGATGATGTCAAGGGAAAATTACCCATTAAAAGGTTTCGCCATGGACGGTATGATATGAAGTGAAAATTATCTCATAAAGACTATTAAGTGTAAACTTAAATGAGCTAGCCTTTTGGATGAATGAATATAAAAAAATATTTTTTCTTGTATATAATTGAGAAAGAATTTTGGATGAATTTTTTCTTTTACATAATTGAGGAAGAAAGGTTTATTTTATGTAAATGAAGTTTATGATTTATTTGATGGAAATGAATCTAGCATAGCCTTTTCTATGAATAGAAAGGAACTTTTTTTAGAAGATGATACAAAATTAGGTATAAATATCTCGTTAATGGGAAGGTACTTTAAAATTATGATTTGAAATTTGAAATGTTAAAATTGTGAGGATCACTATTGTATGAACTTTTTAAAAATATGTATCTAATTGGCTAGTATGTCATAGGTTCACTTTAGATTGGTAGGTTTATAACAAGATCATAATTGTTCACAAAGGTGGTGAAGGTGGTAATATAATAATGTGAGAAACTATATAGGCAATTTTGGTTAGTAACTATTTTGAAAAGTTATTTGGCATCGTTCTAGAGATAAACATAAGTAAATAGGTGTATTAACCATTTGTCATATGATAAGTCTTAAATCTATTGCTCAAAATGTAGGTAGATGTAATGTTAGTTATGTGTACATTGTGTATTTTGTTAAAGATTTGAATATTGTCCCTTAAATAAAAATGTGTGAAATAATTAAAAAAATAAGAATTATAGTTGAGTGTATAGAAGTAACTTTCCTCTTATATGAAAAGGTTCATACATAGCTAGCAGTACGGTCCATAAATGATTTAAAACAAAACAAGAAAGTCAAAATAAATAGTAATATTGGTATTCAACAAGGGTGTCTCCTTTCATCAACATTACTTATCTTATTTCTAGATAAGCTAGAGGATTGTTTCTCCAAACACGTAAGTGGGTAGTGTATATAATAAAAAATGATTTGATATTGTTGTTGACAAAACAGATTTGAGGATAGTCTCCAAAGACATCACGAACTACCCTTGAAAAAATTCATAGCTATTGTAAAATGAATGAACATGGTGTAAACAAGGCAAAGGCAATGGTGATAGGCACTTGGGATAAGGATATAACCATCACATTTAATTATGAAAATTTGGAGGCGGTTCCTTCCTATAAGTAGAAAGAAAATGTATATATGTCATGGAAAGCTCTTTATTCTATGTGAAACAAATGTAGTTGAATTCAATTGTGGAGTTGGAAATCAAGAATTAGTTCCTCTTTGGAAGGTTGGTGCAAACAATAGGTTTTTTTTTTCTATGGATGTGTCTCAAAAGAATCTTGGGAAAATGTTAATTGTTTACTTTATCATGTTAGCAAAAATATGTGTATTTGATTAGAGGGTAAGCCTTGTGTCAATTTATGACATATTTAATAATGATATAAAATATGGACATAAAATATAGAATATGGATATAAGAATTGGTATCATGAAGATGACCAAATAAAATGAAGTAAAAAGAATTATTGAATAGATAGACTTGTGTGACAAAACATAAACCATTTGAAAATTTTCACTTAAAAAGTATTAGAAAATCTATAATAAGATTTATTTGAGAAAATGAGAGGTTGTCAATATGATTTAGACCAAATTAATAATCACCTCCATAAAATAATTCTACACTTTTAAGAAAAATTTACATACATAAAAGATATATAATTTATCAATTCTAACTAAGCTTTCATCCTAATAAAATTCAAACATACTTATCCCTTACACCTTAAAACATAAAATAATTAAATAAAATTGAAAAAAACATTTATAAAAAATTATAAAATAAAATGCATGTTACATTATATTATATATATTACTATATATAAAATAAAAACATTAAATACAATTTCAAATTATTTACACAATTTATTGAAATTTTTATTTAAAAAAACTTTAAACATTAAAAAATAATATTTATAATATATATTTGCTACTTTAAAATAAATTGCAATTACTCTGTTTATAAATGTTATATAGATTAAACTTAATAAAAATTATATATTTGTAATGAAATTATTTTACTATTACATATAAAAGTAACGGTGTTGAGTGTTTTAATAGAACTGAATTACTTTGTAAAGCCCACTTGATCATTATTTTGTAACCTTTTAAAATGGTGATTCAAATAATAGTGATGGAAAAGCCCACTTGATCATTATTCACGGAAATGGGAATCAATTGATAGCATAACCACTTTAATTGGTTAAATGAAAACCACAAAAATCATTATTCACGGAAATGGGACTCAATTCATAACATAACACTTTAATTGGTTAAATGAAAACCACAAAAATCCTCAAAATGGCAATGTAGGTTAACATGGAAATTCTAAGAACATTCCAATCAATTTGGTGCATTGAAAATTGATTTACCATTGAAAAATAACAACATACACTTCAACACATATTTTGAACACCTACAAGATTAGACCATTACAAAGGGAACAAAGGGAAGCAATTATTCTCAATTCATGTTGTTTAATAATGAATTTGTGGCTATGGTAAAATATGTTCATTAAGATTATTTTGTTAATTTCTCAATACTAATTAAGTAGAAATTTGTTATCAATGTAATAATGAATTAATATTTTTTTTTCTTAAATTATTTTTTTTAATTTTTATTACTGTTAAATAAAATAGTTATATAGAGATTGTGGTTGGTCAGGTGTTTCGGAAACTCAAACTCAATGAGTCACTGCTAATAGTAGTGGAGAGTTTCAGAATATAAAAAGCACAAGTGTAAACCCTTTACAAAATAAGATTTATTATAAATTGTCATTGCTATTGCACCATTGATCCCTAAAACTATTGTTACTATCATAAATGTTGAGGCACCATTTGAAATGGCAAAACCAAAATCAGAACATAAAAATCTAAAGGCTTTTAAGAAGGTTAACCAGGTGGAGCTCCAATAGCTGCATTTGTGTGGCCATGGCTCAATCTAGCTTCATTGGAGTTGGAGTTGAGCAAGCGGGTCCATCTTCCTGCCAAGGCCAAGAATCTCCATCTGTTTTTCATCCAATTGGAGGAAGATTTCCTCGTCGGCTTCGTTCTGCTCTACTAGGACCTTCCCCATCATTCTCTGTAAGAGCCAGTACAGGTCGACTGTCTTGGTGTAAATGGTGGCGTGTTCCTTGTATGAGCCAGTGTCCAGTATCCATTGACCAATTTCCTTGTCTACTGTTGCATGGTCAACAAAGCAACAAAGCACCCTAGCATCGGCTTCTGCAAGATCTAGTTCAACTCGAATTTGAGGTGGAGTGTGGGCTTCGTAGGCCTCAGCAATGGGTGCAACAATGGAGTGTGTATGGCATTCTATGGCTCCCCCTCTACAACTTCTTCCTCGTTGCCTATGACCACCATGAAGCATGAAAGCAGGGGGGTCGAGACCAAGGTAAGATATGAGAAGAGGTGGTCTAAATGAAAGCGGTGACTAAGATTACAGAGATAAGGGATGCAAGTGCATGTGAGAGTTCTGGCGAGGGAAACAGAGAGCAAAGGGAGTGACAATAGGGTAGACCCAATGCAACCAAAAATAATAAAACCTCCCAAATCTGGACTCACCCATGGTTAACGCTGAGTGTGTGGACTTGCAGTGAGAATGAGTAGCAGTAATGGTGTTGGATGACACCATTACTACAATCGATAGATACAACATCATAACATGATGCGAAGGAATGAACCTCGAATTGAATGCTTGCTGGTATAAATGTTTGGCGGTCATGCTAACTTGTGGGTGATGTCTTGTCCTCCATCAAGGTCCTCTTGCTTATGATGTTGCCAAGTGGATGGGATGGGTGGGATGGCTGCCCATTCCAGTAAATAATGAATTAATATTAACTTCATTTTTTATCCATTTTTTATTGGAAAATTCAAAAAGATAAATAAACTACTACCAGTGATCTTTACTTGTTTTTTAATGTAATATTATATGGTAAAATTTTTCATAATCTCTATAATTTAGTGTATCAAAGATACATTACTAAAAGATAATAATAATCTAATTTTAAAGTTATAGTTGAGTTTATACATTAAATTAGTATATAAAATTATTTTTGTTTGTAGTAAAAGATATCTTTTAATAGAGAGATTTAAATAGAGAAAATGTATAATATATAATCTTTTAGAAAAACACATATATTCTTAACCATTAAATCTTAAAACACTGTAACATCATAAAATAAAATATAGATATAATCTTCCAATGCATAAATATAATATTTGAGTTATGGAAATGCAGAACCGTTGCTTATCTGCGTGCCAAAAACAGTAATGGAAGCATCGGCGTTAGATGGAGTGACCTGGGGAGTGGAGGATGGAGTAGATGATGATACGTAAGAAGATGTGGTTGCAGAAGAGGAAGCCAGTGACAAGCCATAATCATTTCCATTTTGCAGGGGGTAAGGATGTCAAAAGACCAACATAAATGCATCTCAACGCTTGACCCTGATCGCAAGTTTCAAAGATTGCTGGATCAATAATCTCAGCAACGTTTCCACGTTTGTATGATTCCCATACCTGCAGCATAATCCCAAGAGATCATCAATTTGATAAATGAAATGTCGGAGACATCCCTGAGATCGGCCTGTTGCTTTAGGCTGAATTATTGCAAAATAAACTGGAAACACCATCTTACCCATGCTAAAAGGCTATGCGTTTCATGTGATAAATTCAGATCCATGTTCTTTCTTCCACTCAAAATCTCCAGAATAAGAACACCAAAACTATATACATCGGCCTTAACAGATAGATGGCCTTGCATAGCATATTCTGGTGCCATATACCCGCTGCATAATCAAATTACATAAGCGAAAAGTTAAGACTCGAGTATGCTTTGCTGTGAAAAAGTATAAGATATTTGTGGTCCTCGACAGTTTTACTGGCCCACACAAAAAGCTTTATTTTCTGGTGACCTCCCAAGGATTCTGGTAAACTATTAAATGTTGAATCCGACTCTGGTGATCATTAATCTCTGTTCAGATTGCAAGATTGCAATTTCGAAATTGAAATTCTAAGTCAATTCAGAGATCCGGGAAATACAAAAATTACAGTTTTCAATTATTGAGATTATAGTTTTAAGAGTGATTGGACTGCAGTCCATGGATTCCCAAGGGAGTTCTGTCCCAAAAAAAATACGTCAAAGGCGAAGCCCTTAGAGTGCCAGTTATCCCACGGCAGTCTTGGCTGTACACGAGGATAAGGAGCACTTAAATCCCCTATTTACAGTTACTTTTCAGCTTGAAATGGTTAAAAAATGGTTAAAAAAGGGTTGTTTAGTTGTTCTACGAAATGGTCTTTTTGGTCGGATTTTGGTGATATAAATTTTCACTCATCTTTTGTTGTTCAAAATCTATTTCTAAATGCAGAAATGAATATAGCATGCTGTAAAACTTCTGAAACACTTGGATTATACAAAAATAACCACTCAAATCTACAAAACTAACAATTTCTTACAAGATTTTAGGCAAATGTCCCCTAAAAATCTCTCATTTCTTAAAACTTTTAACCTACAACATTAAAAAATAGACAAAATAAATATACAGAATGATATTTATGTTTATAGGAATAACTTAGTTTTTTGAAGTTTTCTATGATTCAATTTAAGTGTTGTCCCTATAAACTTTAGGTTAGTCTTAGCAACTCACAAACCAATATAGGGGTTGTCACTATACACTTTAGACTAGTGTTAGTAACTCACAAACCAATAGCTAACCAGAAACTTATGATTTAACCTAGAGATTTAATTCGTTCCTTTTAATTCCCTCCTTTTAACACATACTTACTATCTATGAACAAGTAATCCTGTAATGTTACTCCAGATTCATGCATAATTCATCAGGAGGCCTTTTTAAAAAACTTTTGCTCAAGTCTCAATGCTACTCCGGTGATTTAGGCATAGTTCATGGGAAATGAGGTGTTTTCAATATCCTTTATAAAAGGCTTTTTATTGAGGTCTTACTTTAACTTTTCTAGTTAGTAGAATAGATTGTTATTTAATGTTTTGAAAGTTATCTTTATTAAATAAGGTTTCACTAAATAAGGTTTTATTAGGTAATAGAAGTTTTTCATTAAGGTCTCACTTTAATTTTTTTAGTTAGTAAAATAGATTGTTATTTAATGTCTTTTTATTAAATAAGGTTTTACTAAGTAATAAAGTGTAAAATCAATAAATGTAGGGGGTTTATTAAAAAAAGGTTTATTAGTTAGGCCTAATTCATGGAGATTTACTGTATTGTGGAAGTTTTGGTCAATTAGAAATTGTATATAGTATTAAAAGCTATGTAACCAGCTGTGAAGTGAAGATTATTGTATTTAAATCTCTGCTGATGTTGCAAGTTTCCTCCTTGAAGAGATAAATGAACATTTCATCCATTTTTGAATTTTAATAAAAAGTTTATTTACTTATGTTATTTCCAGTTTTGATCTTATGTATTTTTCTTTTCCAAGTACATTTTCTTCTATCTTGTTCTGTTTATTTGTCTTTTCCCAACTACATTTTCTTCTATCTTGTTTTGTTTATTCGTTTTAGGTAGCCTTATGACAGTATATTTTGCTTTGAATATTCTGTTTCAGATAATTCTGTCTATTGTGCTTTGAATACTCTGTTTCAAATAAGAAAAAACACCTTGAATACTCTGTTTCAAATAAGAAAAAACACCACATTTGCTTTGAATACTCTGTTTCAAATAAGAAAGAACACCACACTTTTGGTCACATTTTAATGCTAGTACGGTTGCATGCGAACTCTAGAGGACACTAGGGAACAGAGTGATGCTGCAGAAAGTATTGGGCGAGCTCCATATCAGCATCAGGCAGATGCTAGTTAACCAGTGCAAATGTCACCCATTCGATGCCCCAACAAGTTTACCTATTAAATGGCGCATTTGCTTGATTGTATTATGGACAAGAGAGTATTATATCTTTGGTGAAGAGAGTATTTTCAGGATTCAAATTTA
>ML784995.1:440989-484928 GCA_009831015.1 Picea engelmannii
TATTTACCCAATCAGATTCAATTCTAAGTAGACTAGTATAAGATTGTTAGAATCTTGTGGATTCAATTGGATTGCCCATCGATCTCATGCTGGCAGCCCACTTGCCTTGACTGTGACTTAGCAGCATCAAAGTCCAGACTCCATCGTAAAACAAGTACGATAACAAAGCATTATTCAACCTGTTGCCTTCACTGTGACTTGGAAGAAATAAAGTCCACATTCTGTGAATACAATTGGATTGCCCAACTACCTCATGTAGGCGCCCACTTATTTTGACTATGACTTTGAAGAATCATAATTTACACTCCAATCTGTTAGGGCTCTACTCCCTTTAAACACGCCCAACAATTATTTTGAGTTAACCAACAATCTCTGCAATGTGGCTTGTGAGACAGCCCGATACTTACTTAGTTTAGAGAAATCGCCCAATACTTTGCAGCAATCAAATCGCTCACTTAAATCTGACCTGCAATACACATACACAGAACAGAAAACACAGAGTATTGCAATTTATGAGCAAACAACTGTTGCAAATCTGGATCAATCACACAAGGGAAACTGAGGATAGGAAATTAAAACAGAGGAAGAAAATGGAATAAGCTAAGAAGGTTCTGATGTCAAAATATCTCAATTCCAGATTGGGAAAGTTCTTCATCTTTTTTACTTAGCAGGCCGTAGTAGTTAGCAACGACTTCTAGAATTTGGTTTCACTGTTAACATTCTCCCACTTGAAGCCAAATGAAGGCTCTTGAATAATAAACTGAAGTTGTAGATGAACTCTTTCCCATTGATCCTTGCCCAAACCTGCTCATCAAGTCAACCCCAGGTCTGTCAAACTTCAACACAATGCTTGTTTGTCTCTTGGTAGAATTTTGTTAAGTATATCAACAGGGTTTTCATATGTATGGATCTTTTCCGTTAAAATATCCTTCCTCCATTACCTACCGAATCCAATGGTACCTGATGTCAATGGGCTTGGTCTTTGAATGATAGGCTAGGTTTTTGGCTAAATGGAAGGCAAGCTGATTTTCACAATACAACACATATTTATCTTGTTTTATTCCCAACTCTCCTAAGAATAAGTGCATCCACGACATCTCTTTGCAAGCTTATGTTGCAGCTATGTATTATGCCTCTATTGTGGAGAGGGCTTTCTACAATCTAGACACCCAAGACACTGTTGCACCTGCAAAAGTATATAAATAATCAGTGGTGGAATTTTTAGTGTCCACATCTCTAACCATATCTGCATCTGCATAACCTTCAAGCACAACATCATTAGTACCAAAACATAAACAATAATGACAAGTACCCTTGGGATACCTCAAAATCCACTTTACTGCTTGTCAATGTTGTTTGTCTGGATTTGCTAGGAACCTGCTCACTACTCCCACTGAATGTGCAATATCTAGTCGAGTACATACCATGGCATACACCAAGCTGCCAACTGCTGAAGCATAAGGAATTGTATTCATCTCCTCATTCTCCTTGTCATCACAATGACACAAATAAGCACTCAGTTTGAAGTGGGATGCAAAAAATGTATCGGTCTGCTTGGCATCCTTCATATTGAACCTATCAAGCACCTTCTCAACGTATTTTTCTTGTGCAAACCACAATTTTCTCTCTTTTTCTGTCACATATGATTTCGATGCCTAGTATTTGTTGTGTTGGATGCAAATCTTTCTTTCCAAACCGGATGCCCAAATCCTTCTTCAACTTGTTAATCATATTCTTATCATGTCCTATGACTAACATGTCATCCACATGTAACAATAGTATAATGTATTTTTCATCGCCATACCTCTTGATGTAGACACAATGATCAACCTCTAGTCTTTTAAAACAATGTTCCAACATAAATTAATCAAATTTCTTATACCACTAGCGAGGTGCATGCTTCAGTCTATAGAGGCTCTTCTTCAATCTGCAAACTAGGTTTTCTTTACCTTTAATTTTAAATCCTTCAAGTTGCTCCATATAAATCTCTTCTTCCAATTCACCATGAAGGAAGGTTGTCTTTACATCGAATTGTTCAAACTCCAAATCTAAAGCAGCAACAAGACCAAGAATAATTCTAATGGATGACATCTTGACAATAGGAGAAAATATCTCAGTGAAGTCAATACCTTGCTTTTGAGCAAATCCTTTCATCGCTAGCCTTGCCTTGCATCTTTCCTTTTTCCCTTCTCCTTCATGCTTTATCATCTACACACATTTGTTTTGTAGGGTTTTTCTTCCTTTTGGAAGCTTTACCAACTCCCAAGTTTCTTTTTCCAACAAAGATCTCATTTGTTCCTCCATAGTTTTCTTCCATTCTTTGTTGCTCTCAACTTTACAAGCCTCCTTAAAACAATCAAGTTCACCTTCATTAGTCAATAAAATATAATTTGAGGGAGGATACCTTTGTGAAGGTTTGTGAAGCCTAGAAGATCTGTGGGCCAATTGTGGTGGTGCATTTTCAGGTTGGACTTCTTGAAATGGTTGTTGTACAATTTCTTCTTGTCGTTGTTCATCATCTTCCATATGCACAATTTGTTTTTGAATATGCTGCTCATTTTCTTGCAACAGTGGAATATCAGTTTGTTGTTCAACAGACCTATCAACAACTTTCTTGACCTCTATATTACCTATAGAATTCTTAAACATTGCTAACTCATTAAATATGACATCACTACTTATAATAACTTTATTGTTAGTCGGATCCCACAATCGGTAACCAAACTCACCATCTGCATATCCCAGAAAAATAAACTTCATGGATTTATCATCTAGCTTAGTTCTATTCTCTTTGGGAATATGAACACATGCTTCACATCCAAATACTTTTAGGTGAGAATAATTTACCCTTTTCTAGGTCCAAACTTCTTTGGGAATGCCACCATCCAAAGCTATAATAGGAGATCAATTTATCAAGTAGCAAGTTGAGTTCACTACTTCTTCCCAAAAATGTTTCTCCAATCCATAATTTGATAACATGCTCCTCACCTTCTCCATGATAGTGTGATTCATTCTTTCTACAGTACCATTATGTTGAAGAGTAAGAGGCACAGTCTTCTCATGTTTTATGCCAAACCTGTTACAATACTCTTTGAATGTGTTGGAGCTATACTCCCCACCACTACCTGTGCTCAAACACTTGAGTAATTGATTAGTTTCTTTTTCAACAACAACATGAAACCTCTGAAATATCTCGAACACCTCGTCTTTGCTTTTCATAAGGTAGGCCCAAACCTTCCTAGATACATCATCTATAAATGTTATGAAGTATAAATCTCCTCCTAATGACTTCATGTTTACTGACCCAAACACATCAGAATGTATCAATTCTAACAAATATGGTTTCCATTCATGGCCACTTCTAATAAATGGAACCCTTTGTTGCCTACCATAGATGCAATGCTCACAAAGATCAAGATTATAATATTTCAAACATGGAAGGAGATTTTTTCCAGCAAGGATTTTGAAACCCTTCTCGCTTATGTGACAGACATTTATGCCACAAATCTGTTGAGATTTCTTCTCTTGCAACAACAGCCAAATCTGATTTCTTTAATATTGCTCTTAATGTATACAATGTTCATGTCTTGGATCCTTTAGCCATGAGCAATGCCCCTCTACTAATTTTCCAGCCACCTTTACCAAAGTTTGTAAAACAACCTTCTTCATCTAATCGTCCTACAGAAATCAAACTCATGCGCATGTCTTAAATGTGTCTAACTTGTTTCAATCATATATGTTTTCCTTCCTTTGTCTTCATATAGATATCCCCCAATCCAACATTGTTGCAAAAATTATTATTTCTCAAATGAACTTTACCATAATCATCATAACTATATGCCACAAAGTTATCATTACTTGGGGTTACATGGTGAGATGCCCCAGAGTCAAGAATCCAATCAACTCTATAGTTAGACACAAATAAACATGCATATTCCATTGAAATAGTAAATAAAACCTCATTCTCTGAAACTACAACAATAGTCTCACCTTCATTTGTGATGGTTGATGTCCTGGAAAATTTTTATCCTTTTGTTCTCGCTTCCAGATTCGACACTCCTTTTTCATGTGCCTTGGTTTTCCACAGTGATAACAAGTCAGCTTGTCTCTTCTCGATTTTGATCTAGCTCTTGCAAACACCCTTGAAGGCCTCGATCAATTTTCCTACTACGGTCAACGAGAGTTAGAGCTTCTCCTCCCTGGTTTTCTATAATTGATTTACGTCACAGGTCCTCATTCATTAAGTTGTTTCTAACATTATCAAACTTTAGGGTTCCTACAACCGTCGAAGTTCTCATAGCTACAATCATATTCTCCCAGATGCCCGACATAGAGCACATCAGTAAGATGGCTCTAATCTCACCATCCAAAACGATTTCAACAGAGGCGAGTTGACTAGTAATTATATTGAACTCATTTAAGTGCTACGCTAGTGAAGCACCCTCCTTCATCTTGAGTTTGTATAATTTCTTCATCAAGAATACCTTATTCGATGGCATGTTTTTCTCATATAGATCATGCAACTTGTGTCATAGATCTTCTATTGTCTTCTCTCCGACCACATTGAAGTAGACATTTTTTTCTAGACACTTGCGAATTGTGGCAAAGGTCTTTCTATCTAGCTTGAGCCAATCTTCATTTGTCATCAATGAGGGTTTCTTTGATATTCCCTCAATCAACAAATATTGATCCCTCAAAATCTGTATACCCTCCATCTGTGACTTCCATAAAGAAAAAATTGTCTCGTTCAAATTCTCCATGTCACTTAATGACATTGACTCCATGCGCACCGAAACCCAACTCAAACAATAATATGGCATTGCTCAATTAGACCCTACTCCAACAATATGGTTGCTCTCACTGTTTGTGAATCTCTCCTCAGCCCTTCTCCTCACGGTCGTGTGAACGTACCAACAATCGACTTACCAACAATCTTTGCAACTCTGTCAGGGACCTCTTCGACCATTCAAGGATTTGATACCAGTTGTTAGGGCTCTAGTCCCTTTAAACTCGCCCAACAATTATTCTGAGTTAACCAACAATCTCTGCAATTTGGCTTGTGATATTTTCCAACACTTACTCGATATAAATCGCTCAATACTTTACAACAATCAAATCACTCACTTAATTCTAACTTGCAATACACCTACACTCAGAGATTTGGAGCGGCTTTACTCACCCACACACAATAGCAAAAACAGAATAATATAATTTATGAGCAAACGACGGTTACAAATATGGAGCAATCACACAAGGGAAACAAAGGACAGTAAATTAAAACAGAGGAATAAAATGGAATTATATTCAATTTCTCTTTACATAATTACACGTAGCCTTTGGCAATGGAAAAATGATTTACAAAGTTGCATATATATAGCTTTGATAGTTGTCTAGAACCTACTAAGAAGATCCAAAATATTATCCAATTCTAGAAATTTATGGGTAGAAGCCGCCAAATTTCCAATCTGAATGTTATAGGTGACTCCAAGACAATCATAAGGACGATGGTCCAGGGAACTGAGCCACAAAATTTGAGCTTAAAAAGAATTATTGATCAAATTTGTGTAGACTCAAGGTCCCTCAAGCCAAAATTCTTTCACATTCTGAGGGAAAATAACACGACAGCAAACAAATTAGTGAACAAGGCCATAGGGAGACCTCTTGGAACCTTAGGGGTGGAGGGTGTTGAAGTCTTAGCCCTCCTAGCCTAGTGCGACACATGACCAGGAGCCAACGCGCAAAGGCTAGAGGAGGAGCCACTTGGAGCTCCAATGCAAAAGGGGACAGGTGGAGCAGGCAGGTGGTCAGCGCAAGAGAGGAACAGTGGAGAAAACAGGTGGCAAGTGTGAAGTTGATGACTCATCAACCACGGATAGTGGGGGTTAACAGCTTATACGTCGACCTCATTATGGTTTTGGGTGGTCAGTTAATCCATTCAGTCGAGCTCGTGGGAAATCAAAGGATGAAGGCTCTGATGCAGAGGGATCGTGCGTGCAACAACCCAAACGTCGAGACGATTAGCCAGGATGATGATAGGTCTAGACTGAAGCTCACATATTTGAAGGCTTCAAGTACAACACACTAGGAAGAATTTGTGACTTATATGTTTGACATGAATTCGGCATTGATTGTCACATGGGGAAATCTCGGCCAATGCTCATCCTTGCTGGGGAAAATTCTATTTGTGGTTTTGGTAAGCCATTCTCACCTCTCGCTCCCTCTGAATTGCATAGGTTGTTCAGTGTCGATTGTATCTCTGTGAATTTATACCCAGAGATTCTAGGCTCTCTCAGCGAATTCTTTGTCTCTCCCACAGCCTCGCCTTCTGCCTTTCCATTGCTTCGCCCAAACCTTTGTCTTGAGACCTTTGTTGAATTTTGCTTCATCCAACAATTCTCCAATACACAAGAAACCCAATCCTCTACAACATTGTGTCCCCCCTAGCAGCATGGAAAATAACCAGAGGAATCAAAGCGCACCAGAGTTCATGCATTTGCAGGGTGTCAAGGGATTTCTAGTTGGTTATGTTCAGCCTGAGTTTTTGTAAAATTCAGATGTTATGTTTTGTTTTTCGTTATATATAAACGGAGTTTTCTATATATTGTATTCTGTGAAATATTATAGATGCAGTATAGCTAGGAAAGGTGGAAACTCTATGATCACATTTTTTTTTTTAACAGTTTCAAGCTTCAAAAATTGTACTTTTGGAAGGTCTCTCATGGCCCTATTTTTGTACTACAATAAATTTATCCACACTTTTTAATATATATTTCCCAATGATGAAAAAAAAAATAAAAAATTCAGTATGTGATTTAGTATTCAATTAGTATTCAAGATTTAGTATTCAAATTTGATATTCATCATTGTTTAAAAAAAAATTCAATAAGTTTCTATATTTTTTCACGTTAACGTTTTTTTGGTTTTTTTTAAAGAGTCTTAAAGCGGTTTGAATATAGTGGGTTGTGTGGTCAGTCACTCCCAATTTTCTGACTCTTAAAGCGGTTTGAATATAAAGTAGTTTGAACATATTGGGCCAAGTGGTTGGTCGAATTTTCTTGAGTAGTTGACTCGTTCTATTTTACTTAACAAACTGAAATGGACGAATTTTACCGTTGAACGTGGACAACACATGAATTAGCCAAAATTGGCCTTATTTCAAAATGTCTTAAGGTTTCAATTCAAAATGTCTTGAAGTTTCAAAATATGCATATAGAGTATCAACGTCAATTAATGTGTACCAAGTTATGATTTCTCTAATTATGCCACCCCCTCCCACCCTCTATAGAGGGTTTCAATTCAAAATGTCTTGAAGTTTCAAAATATGCATATAGAGTATCAACGTCAATTAATGTGTACCAAGTGATCTGGTCTTGCAAACCTATATTTAATTTATTAAAAAAAAAAATAATGTGTATGAAGTTAAAAACATATACTTTTAAATATTTAAATTTGTAATTATTATATTTATCTTATTTATATCCTATTAATATATTTTTCATTTTTTTTTTGTATATTAAGATATCAATGTAGATTTATCTTAAACTTGGATTTATCAAATATTGAGAAGATTCAAATTTCTTAATGTGCCAATTTTAATTTATTTGTTGTTATGTAAATATGTATTTATTTAATTATTATTTTTTAATTGAGCTAATTTTATTATTATTATTATTATTATTATTATTATTATTTTAATGTAATCTAACATAACACTAACGTGACAATATCTTCCCACTATAAAGCACTTGCTACTCTCATCTCCCCACTATAAAGCACTTGCTACTCTCAATGTAATAATAGAAAATACTTCTAAACACAATTGCACAACCATTACATTATTATTAACTATAATTTTAACATAATTATTACATTACACCCTACCTAATCTATCCAATTATTGGCTACACCACAATTATTGCACTATAAAATGTAACCATATCTATTGTACTACACTCATGCCCATAAAAAGTTGACTTCAAATACACTATGCCACCAACCTTTTTAATAAGTTGACTACGAAAGTTTATTTTAATTTTTTTTTTTTAAACGGTTAACTTAAAAAGTTTGCACCATAATTCCAAAAAAATGTTAATTTCAAAAATTAATTTTTGCACCATAATTCCAAAAAATGGTTGATACAAAAATTAATTATAATACACTCTATTCACCATAAAAGTTGACTTCATAGTTTACACTCTATCCACCATAAAAAGTTGACTTCAAATACACTATGCCACCAACTTTTTAAAAAAGTTGGCTTCAAAAGTTTACTTTAAATTTTTTGCAAAAATTGTTAACTTAAAAGATTTGCACCATAATTTCAAAAATGCTTGACTTCAAAACTTAATTATCAACATAAAAAGTTTGCACCTTAATTCCAAAAGTTGTTGACTACAAAAAAATAATTGCACCATAATTGTTGGTGCACTTTACCCTATAACCTTTCTTAGTTTTTTCTCTCAACTTTTTCCAAAAGGTTTTTTCAGCATAAAATTTTTCAATATATTAATATATATGGTGTTCTAAAAAATGTACAAAGA
This sequence comes from Picea engelmannii, assembly GCA_009831015.1. NCBI lineage: Eukaryota > Viridiplantae > Streptophyta > Pinopsida > Pinales > Pinaceae > Picea > Picea engelmannii. The sequence goes on from ML784995.1 coordinate 449,530, forward strand.
TGTAATATTACCTCCATCCCCCAAAACCACAACTAAATAGTGGTACCAAGAGAGACCCTCAAGTGCTTATTACATATAGTTGAATGTGAAACATAGTTACTTTTAACATTGATGTAAAAGTGGGATCCATATCTAGCAAAATATCAACAACCTCCCAAATATGCATGTGGTAACCAGTCACAGATAGAGGTGCAAATATAGTGGGGGTCCCTCGTGGCCATCCTGCCATTTGTTGTAGTGGATCTTCCCTTCTGGCATCTGTAGAGATTTTTTTGATAAGGCATATGCCTCCCCATTTTCCTCCCTGTAGATGTGATCATATCTAATAGTGTTGAAAGATTTTTTTAGATCCAGGATCCTGTCCATCCAAACCACAAGTGAAGTAACTTGAAAGTTTCCCCTAAAATTCAACCAATCTATCACAATTTTTGAGTCCCCCAAGACTTGTAACTGATCAATACCCAACTGATATGCCAAGGTTAAGGAAGCCCACACTCTAAGGAGTTCAACCCTTTTGTTTGTGCCCGACCCACAGTTGAGCGTCCACCTGTAAACAATATTTTTGGATAGCTTTATAACACCCCCAACCCCACTCAAAAGCCCATTTTCTTGGGTTGCATCATCAAACCAACAAATGGAGGCCAGGGTAAAATTAGGTGTCTTTTTTTTATTCTGGTGCTTTTCCTTTTTCGAGGACATTGAGCAAAGGAGTTTTCCACCATCCCTCTAATTTTAATGTAAACCCCCTGGATGGAGGGAATATGAGATTCAAACAAACACTTATTTATTTCCAGCCAAATGTGCCAGCAAACCAATGAGGGAAGAGTAATATAAACATTTCCTTTTTCATCCAAGTGTCTAAACAATTTGTTAAAGAGCTGCCTCCCCAAGGTGAACTAAGGCTAAAAATTGTATGTAAAAACTGCCATAGGTGGTGAATGAAAGAGCGGTTTACAAACAAGATTTGCACCATAATTTCAAAAATGGTTGACTTCAAAACTTAATTATTAACATAAAAAGTTTGCACCTTAATTCCAAAAGTTGTTGACTACAAAAAATAATTGCACCATAATTGTTGGTGAACTCTACCCTACAACCCTTTTTAGTTTACTCTCTAAACTTTTTCCAAAAGGTTTAATTTCTCAATATATTAATATATATGGTGTTCTAAAAAATGTACAAAGTTGTAATATTACCTCCATCTCCAAAAACCACAACTAAATGGTCATACCGAGATAGACCCTCAAGTGCTTATTACATATACTCGAACCCCAACAATGGGCAAAAAGCAAAAAGTGAAACATAGTTACTTTTAACACTTATATAAAAGTGGGATCTAGATCTAGCAAAATATCAACAACCTCCCAAATATTCATGTGGTAACCAGTCACAGATAGAGGTGCAAATATAGTGGGGGGCCCTCATGGCCATCCTGCCATTTGTTGTAGTGGATCTTCCCTTCTGGCATCTGTAGAGATTTTTTTGATAAGGCATCTGCCTCCCCATTTTCTTCCCTGTAGATGTGATCACATCTAATAGTGTTGAAAGATTTTTTTAGATCCAAGATCATATCCATCCAACCCACAAGTGAAGTGACTTGCAAATTTCCCCTAAAATTCATCCAATCTGTCACAATTTTTGAGTCCCCCAAGACTTGTAACTGATCAATACCCAACCGATATGCCAAGGTTAAGGAAGCCCACACTCCAAGGAGTTCAGCCCTTGTGTTTGTGCTCGGTCCACAGTTGAGCGTCCGCCTGTAAACAGTATTTCCGGATAGCTTTAAAACACCCCCAACCCCACTCAAAAGCCCATTTGCTTGGGTTGCACCATCAAACCAACAAATGGAGGCCAGGGTAAAATTAGGTGTTTTTTTTATTCTGGTGCTTTTCCTTTTTCGAGGACATTGAGCAAAGGAGTTTTCCACCATCCCTCTAATTTTAATGGCAACCCCCTGGATGGAGGGAAAACGATATTCAAACAAACACTTATTTCTTTCCAGCCAAAAGTGCTAGCAGACCAGTGAGAGAAAAGTAATATAAACATTTTCCTTTTGCATCCAGGTGTCTAAACAATTTGTTAAAGCACTGCCTCCCCAAGGTGAACTAAGGCTAAAAACTGTATGTAAAAACTGCCACATGTGGTGAGTGAAAGAGCAGTTTACAAACAAGATTTGCACCATAATTTCAAAAATGGCTGACTTAAACAATTAATTATTAACATAAAAAGTTTTCACCTTAATTCCAAAAGTTGTTGACTAAAAAAAATAATTGCACCATAATTGTTGGTGTACTCTACCCTACAACCTTTTTTAGTTTACTCTCTAAACTTTTTCCAAAAGGTTTTTCTAGCAGAAAATTTCTCAATATATTAATATATATGGTGTTCTAAAAAATGTACAAAGTTGTAATATTACCTCCATCTCCAAAAACAAGAACTAAATGGTCGTACCAACACAGACCCTCAAGTGCTTATTACATATACTCGAACCCCAACGATGGGCAGAAAACAAAAAGTGAAACATAGTTACTTTTAACACTGATGTAAAAGTGGGATCCATATCTAGCAAAATATAAAAAACCTCCCAAATATGCATGTGGTAACCATTCACAGATGGAGGTGCAAATATAGTGGGGGCCCTCGTGGCCATCCTGCCATTTGTTGTAGTGGATCTTCCCTTCTGGCATCTGTAGATATTTTTTTGATAAGGCTTCCGTCTCCCCATTTTTTTCCCTGTAGATGTGATCACATCTAATAGTGTTGAAAGATGTTTTTAGATCCAGGATCATGTCCATCCAACCCACAAGTGAAGTGACTTGCAAATTTCCCCTAAAATTCAGCCAATCTATCACAATTGTTTAGGCCCCCAAGACTTGTAACTGATCAATATCCAACCAATATGCCAAGGTTAAGGAAGCCCACACTCCAAGGAGTTCATCCCTTGTGTTTGTTCCGGGCCCACAATTGAGCGTCCACCTGTAAACAATATTTCCGGATAGCTTTATAACACCCCCAACCCCAGTCAAAAGCCCATTTGCTTGGGCTGCACCATCAAACCAACAAATGGCCAGGGTAAAATTATGTGTTTTTTTTTATTCTGGTGCTTTTCCTTTTTCGAGGACATTGAGCAAAGGAGTTTTCCACTATCCCTCTAATTTTAATGGAAACCTCCTAGATGGAGGGAAAACGAGATTCAAACAAAAACTTATTTCTTTCCAGCCAAAATTGTCAGTAGACTAGTGAGGGAAGATTAATATAAACATTTTCATTTTTCATCCAGGTGTCTAAACAATTTGTTAAAGAGTTGCCTCCCCAAGGTGAACTAAGGCTAAAACCTGTATATAAAAAATACCACAGGTGGTGAGTGAAAGAGTAGTTTACAAACAATATTTGCACCATAATTTAAAAAATGGTTGACTTCAAAACTTAATTATTAACACAAAAAGTTTTCATCTTAATTCCAAAAGTTGTTGACTACAAAAAATAATTGCACCATAATTGTTGGTGCACTCTACCCTACAACCCTTTTTAGTTTACTCTCTAAACTTTTTCCAAAAGGTTTTTCCAACATAAATTTCTCAATATATTAATATATATGGTGTTCTACAAAATGTACAAAGTTGTAATATTACCTCCATCTCCAAAAAACACAACTAAATGGTCGTACCAAGACAGACCCTCAAGTGCTTATTACATATACTCAAACCCCAACAATGGGCAGAAAACAAAAAGTGAAACATAGTTACTTTTAACACTGATGTAAAAGTAGAATCCAGATCTAGAAAAATATCAACAACCTCCCAAATATGCATGTGGTAACCAGTCACAGATAGAGGTGAAAATATAGTGGGGGCCCTCGTGGCCATCTTGCCATTTGTTGTAGTGGATCTTCCCTTCTGGCATCTGTAGAGATTTTTTTGATAAGGCATCTGCCTCCTCATTTTCTTCCCTGTAGATGTGATCACATCTAATAGTGTTGAACGAATTTTTTAGATCCAGGATCATGTCCATCCAACCCACAAGTAAAGTGACTTGCAAATTTCCCCTAAAATTCAGCCAATAATCTATCATAATTTTTGAGTCCCCCGAGACTTGTAACTGATCAATACCCAATTGATATGCCAAGGTTAAGGAAGCCCAAACTCCAAGGAGTTCAACCCTTGTGTTTGTGCCTGACTCACAGTTGAGCGTCCACTTGTAAACAGTATTTCCGGATAGCTTTATAACACCCCCAACCCCACTCAAAAGCCCATTTTCTTGGGCTGCACCATCAAACCAACAAATGGAGGCCAGGGTAAAATCATGTGTTTTTTTTTATTCTGGTGCTTTCCTTTTTCGAGGACATTGAACAAAGGAGTTTTCCACCATCCCTCTAATTTTAATGGCAACCCCCTAGATGGAGGGAAAACAAGATTCAAACAAACACTTATTTCTTTCCAGCCAAAAGTGCCAGCAGACCAGTGAGGGAAGGGTAATATAAACATTTTCCTTTTTCATCCAGGTGTCTAAACAATTTGTTAAAGAGTTGCCTCCTCAAGGTGAACTAAGGCTAAAAACTATATGTAAAAACCACCACAAGTGGTGAGTGAAAGAGAAGTTTACAAATAAGTGTAGAGCAGTCTCATAGTCACTATAACATAGTGGACATATACTCGAGCCTTCCCAGCCTCTTTTCTGCAGAATATCCCAGGTTAAGATTTTGTTTTCCACAGCAAGCCAAATAAACAATTTGATCTTATAGTCTAGATCCCAAGTCCACGAGTGCCTCCTCGACCCTGCAATCTGTTGAGGCCATAATTTTTTTGCTAGAGCATTATAAACATTTTTAACAGAGAGGGTTCCTGAATGGTCTCCTCCAGTCCAAATTAAGATATCATCTCTAGGCTGGAGATGGATGCCTGAATCGATAAGCGCCTTGCAAAATGAATTCCATTTGGTAGCCATGGACCCCGAAAGTCCCTATTCTATGTTTTTTTTCCACTGTTCCAATATAAACCCCATGGAGGACTAAGCCGTGGCTTGGAAAAGATAACAGATGTTTTTATTCCACTGTTCCAAAAGGTTGTATAGACCAGTCCATTGTATTCTAATAAGTAGCAAGTATGTTACATTAACATTTTGAAAAAAAAATAAAAGAACATGTTGATGACTATGGACGTGAAAAGAAAAAAAAAAGGCATGGAAATGTTTATAAAATCCATGATATATCAATTGTATGGTTAGGTTGTTCATTTTATGTAGTTAAGAATTAAGAAAACGAGAGGAAATATGTGTTTGCTTGCTTTGAAAATCGACTTTTCAATCCTCAAGTTGGGATCATTTTCAATAGGTTAGGTTGTTTCTTTTACGCAATTAAGAATTAGGAAAATGAGAGGAAACCTACGTTTACTTTCTTTGAAACTCGATGTTTCAATCCCCTATTTGGGATCATCTTCAGAAGAGCTTGAGAGGAAACCTGCATTTACTTGCTTTGAAACTCGACGTTTCAATCCCCAAACCGAGATCATCTTTAGGAGAGATTGCTTTTCCTAATTGTATGGTTTTTCCTATATCATTTTGCATTACACTACTATTTAAATTTCAATGGAGAAGTTCGCATGGGTGAGAAAGAAAAGATTCATCATTTCCATTTACAAGTAGAAAGAAAAGATTCATCATTTCCATTTACAATGTACAAGTATAGTGCGTATCATTTTGCTATGTTATAAAAGAATTGGTGGCAGGTGTAGGAATTGTTCATTTAGGTTGGATTATTGAATTAGATTAGTCCAATCAAAATGAGACATGTTGATCTGTAAATTGTCATGAATATTCCATTGGACAGTTTGTCACAACAGATCTAATAAAATATCGAAATATTTATTGTGAAGTTTAATTTCCTTTTAGATCTTAGATTCTTTAATTATTGGTTTTCTACTTAAAATATATGAAATAGCCAAATGCAAAAAATAGATAACATAAATAAATACTCATGTGTCATCTACAAATAAACACAAGATATAACCTAGGAAACCCAATAAGGGAGAAAACTTAGCTAGAAGGCGAGGTTGCACTGCTCTATTTTCTTCAAATGCAAATACAAAGAAAGAGGCACTCTCTATGGAGTTTCTTTTGATAGTGTGGCCTAAATGGATACTACAAAATATATCCTCCTCTATTATAATCTAAAAATATGACCCATGGGTTCTTTGCTCAACTATGGAACAAATACAGTGCTAAATAATGGAAACCCTTCTCCTCCTAGCGACCATGTATTTAACATCATCTGATAACCATCTAGGGGTAGGGCTTTGACTTCCTCAACCCTCAATTGTGATAAGGTTTTGGAACTTATAGAATCTTCTTGAAATGTCATACGTGGCTAGCCCCATATGCATGAGTAATGGGGGCTAACATGGCATCCACTCGTACCATGGTGGTCAACACAACAGAGCAACTTACGAGAGGCATAACTTTTTCATACGAGCACTGATTGACGTGATTGTTATAATATTGGAAAGGTCTCAATGTGTAGAATAACATCAAGGGGTTTTATCTAAAGCTAGGAAAACTTTGGCCTCAAAAAAATGTCGTTTGATGCCTCAAAATGGATCCAAAAGGTTTCAAACCCCAATTTTCCAAACTAGGACTTGCCATGAAGATGACTCTGCAAGTTGATTCCTCCAATTTTTTCCACTCTAAAATCATCAAGATAGATGCCAAATAATATAATGATCCAATCTGGATCATACCTCCCCATTTAGGGAGGATTTTGGTCCCCAAAAGATTTACTGGATGAGGTGAGAAAATGGTTCCTCTACCTTCTCCCCGGAGTACCACTTTGTTTTTCCAAAAAGTTGTCCTTTCAACCCAATCTACCAAAGTTCATGTTTCCCTTGTCTTGTAGTTCTAGACTGCTTCTACAAAAAAAATTCCTCTACCAACTCTTCCTGAGTATCTGGTGCTAAGTCATGTATGGAAGGTAGGACCTAATTCAACATGGAAGGCTCGTAGAGTTTAATATTGTCCACATTCGTTATTGATTAAATGCACATGTATGGGGGTATACTGATTCTATAGGCATTATCTTCCACCTCATCCAATATATCGAAAGGTCCATACCATAAAGCCTTGATCTTCTTACCAATACCCTACTTTTTTTCCTTGTTCAATTGTAACCAAACTCTATCTCCCAGTTTGAATTACTTCTCATTGTTGTGTTGATCATGTTTGGCCTTGCATTTTTCTTATGACGTCTTCAACATCTCTTGTACATGCAAATGGATTTGTGTGATCTTCTCAACAAATTTTTCTTTTCTCAATGCATATCCCATGAGGTCCTCCCTCACTCCTCTTTATTGTCCGTATACAACATCCAAGGGTGAAGGTGGAAAATATCCAAAGAAAGTTTCAAAAGGTGACTTACTAGTAGAAATGTGGACTTCTCTATTATAATAGTGTTATACGTAGATCATATTTTCATCCCAAGTCTTTGGATGCTTCTGATTGTAACCCCTAAAAAGTTGCACTAAATTCATGTTGTCTACTTATGTCTTCCCATCTGTTTGTGGATGAAATGTTGTATATCTCTTCAACTTAGTGTCCAACTTCTCCCACAATGTAGTGAAAACTGTACTGAGAAATATGATATCCATGTCTGAGATGATTCTCCTTGGTATCCCAAAGTGCACCCATACTTGTTCAAAGAACAATTTTGTATCTTGAAGCTTCTTGTCCTTTGATGGTCTTTTTACAAGGCATGAGAATGCACATCTTTCTAAACCTATCAACTACAAAAAATATATAGCCATGTCCCTTCCTGGTTGTTGGTAAACCTCCCACAAAATCCATGGAAATACTTTCCCCAAGGTCAAGTGGGTATAAGTAAATGATGGTATATAACTTGTTTCCTATTGTCAATCTTGTTGGTACAATAAAGTATATAACCTATAATATATCGTGCTACATATTCTTACATTTTCAGCCGGTATGCATACCTCTATAAGTTGGCAAGCGTCTTACCAACACCAAAATGTTCTGCAACCTTGGAGTTGTGAGCCTTTATGATAGGTTGCAGTCGTCACCTTTAGGGACATAGATCTTGTTGATCTTGTAGAGTAACCCATTCTAGAAATGTTAGTTCACCTTATCGTCACCTTCTTCTATATGAATTTGTCCATATATCTGTTGAAACACCTCCTTGAAGTCCTCATCTTCTATGTATGCCTTTATGTATGCTTCATGGGTAAAATGTTCCATGTGCATCAGAGTTCCCAAAGTTGTAATATTGGATGTGGGTGGCCTTTAAAGCATGTTTTTCAACCTTCTTGTGTTTCCCTTCTTATACTTTATGACTATATGAAATTGTTGTAAAAACCCCATTTGCTTGTAATTTTTGGTTTGTTGTAGCTTACTTTGGGCCTAAAAATATTGTAGTGATATGTGTGTATGATGGTCTCCTTTCCCATAAAATAATGCTTCCACTTCTTGAGAACTTCCCCATGAAATATTTCAAAATTATAGGATACAAGCCTTCCTCCTTGCATCAAAACGGCTCCCATGGCATACCCACTTGCATATGTCTCCACTTCGAAAGTCTTTTTCAAGTTTGGTAATGATGTAATTGGTGCTTCACTGATATTTCTTTTCATCTCATCGAAATCCTTCTGTTGATTCTTCCCCACTGAAAACTCTTACCACTCATTGTTATGGTGTGGAGTGGTGCAACTACTGCTAAAAATGAAGCTATGAACTTCTGCAAGTACTGTGTTTCCCCAACAAAACTCCTAAATTCAGTGACATTTATAGGAACTGGCCATTTCATGATGGCCTCCATCTTTGTGGGATCTATATTGAGATCCCCTCCACCGATCACATACCCTGAATACACCAAACATTGTTGAGAGAACTCACAATTCTCGGGGTTAGCTAGCAATTGGTGCTTCTTTAGAGTCTCTAACACTTGCATGAGATGTGAGATGTGCTCCCCCTAGGTAGCACTATAAACCAGTATACCATCCAAATAGTCTATAGAAATTGAATATAGATATGGGTGTAATGCATCATTCATCAGTTTCACAAATGTAGTTGGTGCATTACATAAATCAAATGGCTTTACCAACCATTCATACAAACCTTGCCTTGTCTTGAAGGAAATCTTCCAGGTGTCTTCTTCCTTGACCATACTTGGTGGTATTCTGATTTGAGATCCAACTTGGTGAAATATTTTTCGTGCTAAATCAGAATACTTGGTGGTATTCTGATTTGAGACTCCCTATATCTCTTACTTGCATATTTTTCCAAAGCACTGCTGGGTAGAGGGTACTGATTTTTTTAGTGTAATCTTATTCAATGCTCTGTAGTCGATACACATTCACCAAGTCTCATCCTTCTTTGGTACAATTATGATAGGTGATCAACAAGGTGAGATGCTTGGTCAAATAACACCCTTCTTCAACAACTATTGTAACTACTTCTTCACTTCATTTTCTTCTAGAATGGACTATCTATACAACCCAATATTCGACAATAGGGAGTCTGGAAATAGTTGTATTTCATGCTCCACTTCCCTCTTGGGTGGTAACCTTTTAAGATCCTAGAACACTCCTTTGTATGCCTATAAAAACTCCTCCAACTGGCATTTCTTCTCTTTAATACACCCCTCTAGGGATGCCTTTACTCTTATCAACTCATCCTCAATATGATTTTTTCTTAAGAAAACTAAAACATATTTCTTACTGGAACCAATCAACTTCTTGGCTTGGTTGGCACTTAACAATGAGGTATTTGAATTTCCTTTATGTGAATTGATGATGTAGTACTTCCCGTCCCTGATTATTCAGTACTTGTTGGCTCTTTGCATGGAGATTACATTCCTCATATACATGTAGGGGCTTCCAAACACTACTCCACATACGTCAAGGTGTACTACACCCAATTCCACTTCATCAATAAAATCAACACTTACAACAAATTCAATCTTACAATGTTTCATTACCTTGATCTATGCATACTTGTTTACCCATCCCAATGGATATGGGATAGGATAATCGGGAACCTCCAATCCAAGTTTCTTGACCAGAWCTATTTTTMTGATATTATCTTGYGAATCAGAGTTGAACTAGRCATCTATTTTGGTCTTCTTAACCTGGATTTTGATGTGGAAGAGTTTGGTCATGTCCTTATCTTCCTGGTGATGAAGGATACTCAGATTCACCTCCTTCTGCACTAATGTGCAGASAATCTTCTCATCCACGTCRGAGCTACTTTGAACATGATTKMTCRAATTCGTGGCTAGAAGATTCTTTTTCTTTGCATCCTTMTTGTGTTTCTTCGAGTTTAAMTCTTGATGTAGTTTTCATCACTCTTCCTCAGTGTGTGTTATAGCCCTAAATTTCCCTATCCATGCATGCATGGCCTTGGCCCTCTTACTTGCATATTTTTCCAAAGCACTACTGAGTAACTCTTCTTAAAAAACCATTTTTTAGAATATGTACGCAGCCTGCACCATTACTACCCATGTACATACGCTTGATGCACCACTACAGCTCGCGTACATACACATGCTGCACCATTACATATTGTGTATACTTGCAAAAGTTGCAAGGAATTCGTTGAAATTTACGGGCTATTGGAGGTTTCCCAACTAATCCACCTGTTATAGCCCATCACCCAACCGAATAACCATCCTTTTGTCATATAAAATGAGGTGTTGTGGTCTTATTTCCAATCTAAGCATAAGAACAATGAAACTCTGCCCGATTTCACTTCCCCTCCTTGCCCAATATATTGTTTCCTTTTGTGAGAAATTGCCTCAGCATTCCCTCATCAGCCCCTTCTTCCTCCATTTAACCCATTCCCTTCCATAGAAGAGATCAAAAGGTTGAGAGAAGAATTTCATACAAGATGCACTTGGAGCATAGTAAAGAGGATCCCAGACCAGGTTCGCGGAACGATGGCCAACTCAGATTGTAAGGTATAATCTTTGTATTATGAATAAAAGAATCACATTTTCTTGTCCCAAATGATGGTGTCTTGAGTACATTTATTGGTTTATACTTGACATTCTAACATCTAACCCTAACTTATATATGGAATATCATGCTTGTAATTCTTTGTTTGTCAATCTTTGGATGCAGGTCAACCCTGGGAGGAGATGTGCAATCAATGGCACTTCTAAGCGCGAGGAGATCATCACCAGACATGGGATCAGAGGTATATTTACCCGATCTCTTCTTCGTTTTCTTTCTTTATATTATTTTTGGTATGTTTGGGGTAGTATAGAAAATTGATTAGATTTTAGACGGTTATTTGCTCTGCCTACATTATGAACCCTGGTGTAGTTAAAGGGGGGGTTTTCCCGCTAGAATAACTGGCAACCATACTGGGGAAGCCTCTAGGGATTTTTAGGGAATTTTTGGTTGTTTGATTGGTTTGTTTGCCTTTCAAATTTCTTTCGAGTTTTCTGAGTTTATCAAGGGATTTTGGTCACCTTCAAGTGCAATACCAGTTGTCCCTGCCGTGTAAGATTGCCTGAAATTTTATTTTTTTGGAAAGATACAGAGGTGTACGCTCCATGTCTTGAGTCAGCCCATGTACATACGTGCTCTGCTCAGTAAACCACCGGCGTACATACGCAGGATGCTAATGCATCAACCTGTGTCTCTGTTTCAAGAAAAGTTTTGAAAAATAGGGGGTTTGCCTCTTTCCTGACTGAAGTTTACACTTCTCATGGTTTTCTTGGATTAGTCAAGAGTCTCTGTTTACAGCCATAACTTGGGTTTAGATTTCAATTTACTTGTTTTCTTGATTTTCTTGTGTTTACTTTTAAAAAGGGTTTTAAGCAAGTTGTTGAATTGTAAATCTACCATCTTGGTTTCTTGATTGAATCCCTACGATCTGTAGTGGGCTAAAGGTTTTTTCTAGTCTTGTTTTAGTCTTTTTATCCTTTTTCACTTGCTTTGAAAAAAGAAAAATATTTATTTCAATTTTTCTCTTTAAGGCAATTTAAAAAAAAAGGATTTTCTTTTTCAGTTTGGTAAAATAGTTAGAGTTGGTTATTTGCAAAAAGGAAAAAGAGTCGATTTTTTAAGTTCTTTCTTGATTTCTTGAAACATAAGAAGCCTTTTGTCAAGCGAAAGTATGTTTTAGGTTTTCTTTACAAGATCTTGAAAAAGTTAGTTAAAGAAAAGTTGGTTACAAAGAGTTAGTTATAAAACTTTGCTTTTGGATTAGAAGTAATTTTGCTTTCAAGTTTTGTATGTTCTCTTCTTTTTTGTCTCTTATAACACCACTAGTTTCAACGCCATATCTCATGAGTAAATCAAGCCGTTAAAAAGAATGCTTAACCTAAAATAAACTAGACTTTTTATGTTTGTTGGGTCAACCAACTAGCTTAGGGTTGTTGATTTTTCAATGAGCAAGGTTAAGCATGAAGTTATTTCCATTTTAGCATTTGACTTAACCATAAACAATAATGTTGCAGCAACCAAGATCACAAGAAGAAACACCATGCACAAGAACACAAGAAGTATCATGGGAAACCCTTCTCAACAAGGGAAGAAAACCTAGCCAAATCCTTTGCTATATTCTTCAAGAGAAAGACCTTTACCAACAAGAAACCCTAGCACACAAGAGGGTGCTTAAACACTAGAAGACTAGCGCCCAAGAGAGGTGCGCACTTTTTCCAAGAAGGTGTACTTGCTTAAATTTCCAAACTCACACAAAAGATATGATTCCTCATTGGGGAATTTACCTTTACTTATACTATACTGAACCTATCAACAAAAGTGTCTATTGGCACAACATGGCCGACCTCACTAGCTCATAAAATAATTAATATTAACCAGATTAATTATATTTCACATTAATTACCAGTCACATTAAGGTGGGGCCGACCTGTACCCTTTACATTACAATTAGGGTTACAAGTAGGTCTGACTCTTGAACAATATAGCAAGGGATCTTATACATCCACTAGTGCTCATCCACTAGGGGCACATCTATAGGGATGTCCATATCACTGGCTCACTGCATTACACAAAAGAACCAATTCTTCATTAGTGCTCAACAACTAGGATCACGTTCACCTGTGCTCGTCCACAGGCACATCCACTCAACAGATCTTCTTTCCCAATGCATTACACAGAAGAGTCATATGGAATTTCTCATCAAATCTTATACTCAGAGGAGGATAATACATTATCTTCATTTATGTTCTCATAATGATGCACCCAACACTTTGGGATTTCACATGTTCACCTTGTGCTTAGCCACAATAACATCCAACTCAGAAGATCTCCTTTCTCACCGCGTTACACAGAAGAACCATCTGGAGTTATTTTCAACTCTTTGTAAGGAGGAGGCCATCTCTACATTCCAGCTCTGTCTCATATAGGAACCACACACCCCTCTTAGGGGATTTCTCTCAGGTTTGTAAGCTAGATAATATCTTACATAGTTGCAATCATAAACATCTCTCAAGTTTGTAAGTTGGAGAATGTCTCACATAGTTTCAATCATCAACACTCTCTCTCAGCTAGGGAGGCAATTTTCATCATGCTAAGTCTCACACGGATGTACTTTGAATTTTGTTTTGGCTGGAGTCATAAACACTCCCTCTCAACTAGGGAGGCATTCTTCACCAAGTTAATTTGGTGAAGATGTCTGCAATTTTCTCATGTGTAGGAAGGTACTGCATGTGTACTATATTCATCTACATCATATATCTGGTATAAGGATATTTCATCTCATCGTGTTTCGGTCCATCAGGAAACACTGGGTTCTCAAAGAGATTTACACACGGCTCTTGGTTATCATCATAGGATCCATCTCATGGTCAAGTAAATTTGTCAGAAGCTTGTGAAGCCATATGGCTTCTCACATTCGATGTTATATACTCTGCTTCTATGGTACTCAAGGCCACAGAGTTTTGTTTCCTGTTGCATCAGGAAATCATGACAAACTTCATGGTAAGACAACAATTGGATGTGCTCTTACGGTCCACTGTACTCTCTGATCAATCTGTATCGACATATCCTACAAACTCAAGTTCACACTGGAGGCATATTTCAGGCCATAGCCAGCTGTGCCTCGTATATATATCTTAATACATGCTTTACTGCTATCTAGTGAGTATGTCTCTGCTGACTCATGGATTGACTAAGAAAATTCACTGCATAGCATGAATTAGGCATGGTGTTAACCAAATACATGAATGATCCAATCAGCTGTGGATGAATCTCGTCTTGAATCATCATCATTTTCTTCAAATCCATCACGGTGGTTTTGCATTCTGTCATACTGAATTTCTTTTAATATTTATGTTGTATGTTTTCCTTGTCTTAGGAAAAATCTCATCGGTCCTTTGTCATACTTCTTGTCCCAAGAAGTGGTGCATCATCCTCATATCCTTCATATCAAAATCAAAATTCAAGGCTTGCTTGTATCTAACAACAAGGCTTTCTGAATAAGTCATCAAAATCAAGCTCTTGTCACAAACACTGTAATAATATAGGTTTGGATCAACAACATTCTTGTTGAAACCCAAACTCATCAAGAATCCATCCATCTGATATAGTTTTCAACTCATGTATGGTAATACAGATGGAAGTGTATCGGGTTTACTGGATCAAGTGTCTTATCATAGACAACTCCCTCTATTTGTGAGAAACCTCTGGCTGTAGATATTTCTTGACACTTATATTAGTTGCATGCTTGATCTTATATATCCTCTTGGAAGTCATCAGAGACTTCCCTTTAGGTTTCTGAGTAATATCTTATACATCATTCTTTAATATATATTGGTATTCTTCTATTATGGCATCTTTCCATACTTATTTCTCTTTTTGTTTCTTCAATGAAGTGCCTCATGACTGAAGGATAGTTTTGAAAACTCTTTTGCTTTCTCAGGGTGTCCCTTGAGGGACTTGTATGTCTCTTTGTCTTCTAACAGAGTTTTGTAGATCCTAGGCATGCCTTTTATGCCCCACTGTAATATCTCTAGTTATATCAACTGGAGCAACTGGATTAGTTGGAATAATGTTTGTCTCCCTCTGAACTACTGAAGGGGGAGAAAATATTGTCTCACAGTCAATCTCCATCTAAGATTCTATGGGTTTGTTGAATGGGTATCTCTTCTTTAAGGAAAACATCTTTGCTTGTATCGCATAATAATCAATCAAATATGGTTTGGACTCCCGTACAAGGGATAATGGTCCAAGTCTTTGAGGGATCCCATACTAGGGATAATATCCTTCATTTATTTAAAAAATGCAATCAACTATAAAATTATAGAGAAATTCATTTACCTGGTTTGTAGTCATGCTTTAGATTTTAGAGGAAGTACTTCTCCTCTCTCTTATAATCATTCTTTTGAGGTGGATCTGGATCAATGTACACGATAGAAGAATATTGTCTTCACTTCTTCCTGGTTGGACAGTTTCTTTCATAGTGTCCATATTTGTCACATCTGAAGCACTGAATTTCTGAAACATCTCTTCTTTGATAACCTAGATTTGATGAAGACTTTTCATCTTTGAATGTTTGTCTGAAATTTCTTTTGAATTTTCCTCCTTTCTTTGTATGAATTGCAAGATCACGATTTTCTTTTGAGGAGTCTTCCACTCCTCTATTTCTAAGTCTAAGTTATTCTTGAGTACAATCTGTCCATATACAATCAAAGTTTGGTAGAGCCTCTCTTCCACTGACACTCTGAAGAAAGGGCTCCCACTGTTTTGGAAGGTTGTTGAGAGTGGTTAAGACAAGTTCTCTGTCAGACATGATTTCTCCAATGGTTTCTAGTTGTTCTTTAATCTCTGATATCTTCATAAAGAAGATGGCAATTGTGTCACCTTTTGTCATCTTGGTACTTTGAAGTTGGATTTTCAAGGTAAGAGCTATGAGGGTGTTGTCACTTTCAAACATTTCCTTTAATGCTTCATACATATCATAAGTTGTCTTCAGGTTGGCAATACGATGTAAGAGATGATCTCTTACTGAGTAGATGATTAATTTTCTTGCTTTGACATCTTCTTCCTTTATTATCTTCTTCTCTACATATGTAGCTATGTCTGGTAAGGTTTTAGTTACTACATCCAAAAGGTAATATTCTTCAAGGGTGACCTAAAGCCTTGATTTCCAGGAGCTGAAGTTGCTTTCTCCATCAAGCCTATCTTCTACTAAGTCTATGTTCTTCATTTGTTTGGTTTCTTCAAACTCTCGCCAACTAGATTTTGAAAACCTAATGATTAGGTTGAATTAGTAGCCTTGGATTTTGTTGGACTTAAGACTGGAAACAATAAACTTTGATAGTGTCACATAAATGCTTGGTGAATTTAGAGAAATGTTTCTTCAAGAAGTTCCATAAATCTAAGATCAAGATTCTATAGAAAATTTCGGCACCTTAGAAACCCTAGGGCCAAAAATAAAAAATTATCAGAATTTCACTTTAAGATCTTATGGAGGTGCATTGAAGGAGTCCATACTTTTCTATGCCAAAAGTAGCCCCAACTTCCAATTATTAAGGGATAGAACATCATAGAGAGGAGGGTTGTACAAATTTTATGGAAACCCTAGGAGGGTCGTACAGTTCTACAAAAATTAGAGGAGACTTGGTAGATGCTTGTGCAATGGGTTCTTCAAGACCTATGCTCTGATACCATGTTGATTTTTCAATGAGAAAGGTAAATCATGAAGTTAATTCCATTTTATCATTTGACTTAACCATAAACAATAATTTTGTAGGAACCAAGATCATAAGAAGAAACACCATGCACAAGAACACAAGAAGTATCCAGGGAAACCTTTCTCAACAAGGGAAGAAAACCCAGCCAAATCCTTTTCTATATTCTTCAAGAGAAATACCTTTACCACCAAGAAACCCTAGCATATAAGAGGGTGCTTAAACCCTAGAAGACTAGCGCCCAAGAGAGGTGTGCACTTTTCCCAAGAAGGTGTACTTGCTTAAATTTCCAAACCCACACAAAAGATATGATTCATCAATGGGGAATTTACCATTACTTATACTAGATTGAACCTGTCAATAGAAGTGTCTATTGGAACAACATGACCGACCTCACTAGCTCATAAAATATTAATATTAACCAAATTAATTATCTTTTACATTAATTACAAGTCACATGAAGGTGGGGTTGGCCTGTACCCTTTACATTACACTTCGGGTTACAGGTAGGTCTGACTCTTGAACAATATAGCAAGGGATATTATATGCCCACTAGTTCTCATCCACTAGGGGCACATCCATAGGGATTTCCATATCACTGGCTCACTGCATTACACAAAAGAACCACTTCTTCACTAGTGCTCAACCACTAGGATCACGTTCACATGTGCTCGTCCACTGGCACGTCCACTCAATAGATCTTCTTTCCCACTGCATTACACAAGAGATTCATATGGAGTTTCTCGTCAACTCTTCTACTCAGAGGAGGCTAATACATCATCTTCATTTCTGTTCTCATGACGATGCACCCAACAATTTTGTATTTCACACGTTCACCTTGTGCTCAGCCACAAGCATGTCCAACTCAACAAATCTCCTTTCTCACTTGTTACATAGGAGAATCATCTGGAATTCTTCTCAACTCTCTGTAAGGAGGAGGCCATCTCTACGTGCCAGCTCTATCTCAGATAGAAACCACACACCCCTCTCAGGGGCTTTCTCTCAGGTTTGTAAGATGGAGAATGTCTCACATAGCTGCAATCATCAACAAGGGTTAGGGCCTTGAATTAGCTTGGAGAGGAAACTCTTCAAGGCCGTTAAATAAAAAAATTGGATTCTAAGTTAGGGAGTGCTTAATTCTAGTGTCGTAAAAGTTAGTCGGGACCCCCCTCTAACACAGGGGATATACACGAGGTCGTGTGAGGAAAGGAAATAGAGATAACCCCTCCAAAGTCAGACTGAACGTAGTGGGGAACATATATTAAGGGTCTATCTTGGGCATAATACTGACTTCATTTGCCTATAGATCTTCGTGGACCTCGAATCCATTCGAGATCCTCTATTGTCTTTCGGACCATTTTATTTTGATACCCTTGATAGTCTTTAGACTTGTTATCCTTCTCATTACTATCTACCCAACTGTCGACTATACCCGTCTGGTGATTGACTGCGAGCTGGAAACCTATTTGCTCATATTTTAGGGACTTACACGGGTGACTGCGGGGGTATACCGCAGTACCTGGGGTAGACGTCAGATCACGCTTTGTAGAGTATACCCGGAGGGTGCTTCCCTATTCGAGTTTCACTTACACTGGTTAGTTTCTCTAGTGTCGATTGGTGTAATTGTCCTTCCTACTAGATAGTTGATTGCTTGATTTTCCTTTAGGAACTTTTAGTGTGTGCTCTATGCTCCCTAGTTTTCCATAGTGAGTTAGTTAGACATTAATTTGGGTCTCTGACCTAAGGTGGTAGACCGCCCACTCCGCCGTTCATGAGGAATTTTCGGTCTTCCGCTTAGAAACGTGGAGCTTCCTCTTTATAGGCGTTGTTTTTTATAACACTGATTCATCGGAGTTGGTGTGTGAGACTTTTATGAACTTGAACGATCCCACAAGGGGAGAACATGTGCATAATATATTCATGGCTAAAGTTCCTAATGATACCAACCAAGGAACCCCTTCAAAAGGGGATTCATGTGCTTTTCCTTTCTTCGGAAACGTTGGTGTCCCTTTGATGGCCACTTTGTACATTCCTGGTTTGAATGTGGGACTACCGTTTTGGTTGGGTACCGTTCCAAATGTCCCGAATGATCTTGATGCTTCCCAGTTAAGCATTGTATGTCATGGGAATCATGTTGACGTTCCTTCATCAACAAAGTCTTCTCCTCCTCCTTCTGCCTTCTCTGGTGAAAGTCA
This sequence comes from Picea engelmannii, assembly GCA_009831015.1. Lineage (NCBI taxonomy): Eukaryota > Viridiplantae > Streptophyta > Pinopsida > Pinales > Pinaceae > Picea > Picea engelmannii. The sequence continues at coordinate 468,385 of ML784995.1, forward strand.
AGCTACTAGTAACCAGAAGTCTAAACAAAATAGAAAGAGGAAGAATAAGAAGAAGAAATCACCAACCTCTGTGAGTCATGCTGGAGATGGGTCCTCAACCTCTTCTAGTCATGTTGAAGACCTGCACCCAACCTTTGCAATTCATGTTTGGGGAATGAACCTAGTCCCTGCAAGTCATACTGGAGTTCAATCACCAACCTCTTCAAGTCATGTTGGATATATTTCCTCAACCTCTGCAAGTCATGTTGAAGACCAGAACCAACCTCTGCAAGTCATGTTGGGGGAAAAAGTCTAGTCACTGCTAGTCATACTGGAAATAGGTCTGTAGCCTCTGCGAGTCATGTTATTGACCCATCACCAACCTCTGCAAGTCATGTTGGAGATGTGCAACCATCCAATGCTATTCATGTTAAGGGCATTGATTCTGTTGAGAAACCTAGATGGATAGGGTGTAAGCCTAAGTTCCCTTGTAATATTTGCAAGGGAGATCACCTTACTCATTTATGCCATGGCCTTCCAGAGGTACGAAGATTGTGGTCCATGCCTACAAGATCTTCTAATTCTGAGTCTTTTGAGGTTTCCTCAAAAACTATTCATCCAGTGGTTGAGAAAGTGGTCATGTCGATGCAATCTTCAGTTGATCCCACTTCCCTTTTGTGGGGTGATGCGCCTTTAGACCATGTTGTCTCACAACCTATTCAGCTAGTGGTTGATAAAGTGGTCATGCCGATGCAATATTTGGATAATCCCACTCTTCTCTTGGAGAGTGTCGAGTCTACCAAAGTGGTCACGCCGAAGCAATATTCAGTTGATCCCACTCTTCTCTTGGAGAGTGATGTGTCTACCGACTATGTTTTTAGCATTTCCATTTTAGTACTTTCAAAACAAGGGGGCATTCCGCTCACTTCGATCACACCCCCTCCAAGTCCTAGGATGGTTTCCTTTGATTGTAATGACCTTGTTGAGCCTCGTCTTCCTTCTTCTACACCCTTTCAAAGAAGGGTTGAATTTAATTCAAATAAAATTTACCGATGTATTGTAGATGAGGGATCCTCTGCAAGTATTTTATCCTCCTCAGCTTGGAAATCTTTGGGTTCTCTCGAGCTTGTGTCTGCTTCGCATGAGTTGTTGGATTTTGACAGATGTCGTAGTGAATATTTGGGGATTCTTCCTCAGTTTCCTATTTCATTAGGTGGGAAGACTGTCCTTGTCAATGTTATAGTGGTGCAAGGCCCGTTAGATTTCAATATGCCTCTCGTGCATGATTATGTATATGTTATGAACATTGTGGTGTCTACGATGCTCTGAGTGATGCATTTCCCTCATAATGGAAGCATTGTCACTGTCGACTAGCTTGCATCTGATAATCACCATCCTAATTTGGCATTATTTCAAGCTGCCCCTTTATATGTTCCTAGTGTTTGTGTAGACTCTACCTTGCAGGACTCTCTCATGAGCACGCTTTGTTGTCTTTCAAGCTCGCTTTAAATTTCGAAATCAACATCCAACGAGAATGTATTTATTCTTTTCGATCTCGTATGGATTAACTGAGAAAAGTATCCCCCTAGAGTCTTCTTTAAGACCTTTTCAGTCTCTCTAAACATGAAACGATTGTCGAGCGATCTTGTTTCCCTTCATTCTCGCCAAACTCAAATTTGAAGGCACGTCTGTCCGGCGGTAGTTTGCCCCTTTTTCGGTCCAGACGGTCAATTTCATGAATAAAGGTTTTCTCTAGGAATTTCGGTTCGCTAGAAGAGTATTCTTAGGCATAAGTTTAACCCTTTTTCAGGCCTGAGGGACTAAATATTCAAAAAAGGAGCATTCTCCTTGGTTTTGGTTTATCACCTTTTTCGGGCCTGAGGGACTAAATATTAGAAAAAGGAACATTCTCATTGGTTTTGGTTTGTCGACTTTTTCGGGCCTTGGAGATTACTTACGAAAAAGGAACCCCCACAGAGTCCATACTTAAGCTCTTTTCAGACTTCCTAAAATTGAAAAGATCGTCGAGTGACCTTGTTCCTTCACACTCGTTAAATTGGTCCAGAAGAACATCTACTGGCATGAGTTTACCCTTTTTTCTAGCCTGTAGATTATAGTAGAAAAAGGTATGCCTCGGGAGATTCGTCTCACTGGAAGAGTTCTCCTCAGTAAATTTTATACTTTTTCGGGCTAAGGAGACTAAACTCAGAAAAAGGTTGTGAGTCCATAGTTAATCTCTTTTCATACTCCTTAAAATTGAAAATATTGATGAGTGATATTGTCTTTGTCACACTCATTAAAATGGTTTTGAATAGACATATTTTAGGTGCATGTTTACCCCTTTTTCGAACCGACTAGACTATCTCTGAAAAAGGTACTCCATGGAGTCTTCTTTTACATTTTTTCAGACTCTCTAAACATGAATAAACTATCGAGCTTACCTTCTCTGGGCTCGTTAAAATTACAATGAAGGGGGTCTCATTGTGTCTTGGTTAATCGCATTTGCATCCTTGCGTCTTTGACCTAATGTCGGCTCCATGTTTCTCTCAACTAAACCTTTGAAGCATGCCTTATACGTGAGCCTTGTAGCACTTTTTGCCTCCGCGACCTGACACCTTGACCCATGGAGGAATTTTCCCCGAGTGTCCTTTTCCTGCACCTGTCTCCTTGCTATTAGCATTAGTATGTTCCTTGAGCTTGGAATTAGTATGCTTTCTTGCGACACTCATTCCTCCTTTGTAACGTAGCATTGTTTTAATATTTTTCAAGCTCTTTAAAAAATTGAAAAAGACAAAAAAATCAAATATCCCAAAAAGAGGGGACGGGAAATATGTATTCTTTTTTTAGCAACACTAAGAGTTTCCCTTGGACAAAGCACATCCTTTTGTTTGTTCGTCAAGCATTGGGATCTAGTATGAACTTAGGAAGTTGTTCTCGCTACATAGAGTTATGTCCTCCTCCATTTGGTTACTCTTCCAAAAACATGGAGAGTTTGCATTGCCTCCTGCATCGTGAACTTATGTCAATGTCATACTGCCTGAGTCTGATCATCTTTCGTGCTTTTGTCCAAGGTAATTTTCACCCAACCTGAGTCGACCTTTCTGTAGTTTGTCTCTTGACCTCATGAGTCAGCCATCTCAAGAGTCCAGTCAAGTCCTGATTCAAAATCGACAAATTTCTCTACATGATCATCGATATCTGTTGGTTATGTGTTATATTCTTTGCATGTGTGTTTGTGGGCGCATCAGATTCAACAATTGTGTCTGACGGGCAGTTTTTTCTATTTTAGCGCATTTTGCTCTTTTAAATGATTTTCTAAATTAATCCTGGATTAAGGGATTAGGGTTTTGGTATCTACTGAATACCTAAAAAATTTGTATATATTGTATGGTAAATGGTGAAATTAATACAATGAAGAGTTGAAACGTTTTCTCCCGGTTAATGGTTTCCAGTGTAAATCTTTTTGTACTATGTGTATGAGCTATTGATTAATTTTTGTTTTGCTTAAGAATCTATATGCATTTCTTTACTTCATAGGTTTAAAAATTACAAGTGGTATCAGAGATCATTTTTGGCTTTAGGGGGATGCCTTTGTTGCCGAGGGTTTGGCTCGGTCGTGATAGATCAATATTATCTTGATTCTGTGATAAACTTGGGTTCAGTGGGAGATTTTGCAGTGGATATTCAAGTGTAGAAATAGGAATGAGGAGCTCTTCTAGAATCGAGATAGAGAAGTTCAATGGTAAAAAAATTGAGCTATGGAAGCTCAAGATTGAAGACATTCATGTAGACAAAGAAAAATGGATCGTAGTGGATCCTGGTACACAACCTACTGGTACGCGACCTACTGGCACACAGACGACTAGTAAACAACCTACTAGTACACCACCTACTGGTATGTCGAAGGAATATTGGGAGAAGTTGGACAGAAGAGAAAGGAGTACTATTCGACTCTTCTTGGAATATTCGATGTTGTTGAATGTCTCGAGAGAATCTATAGCCAAGGAACTATGGGATAAGTTAGGGAATTTGTATCAATCAAAGTCACTGGTAAACAAGTTGTTTCTTCGAAAGAAGTTGTATCATCTTAGGATGGAAGATGGAGATTCTATGACAAAACATCTAAATGCCTTTAATACTCTGGTAAGTCAACTTGTCTATGTTAATATTACGATTGTAGAAGAAGATAAGTGTATTATGTTGTTATGTTATTTGCCAGACTCTTGGGATAATCTGGTTGTAGCAATTGGTAGTACCACTCAATCTACATTGAAGTATGAGGATGTATTTGCATCCTTGTTATCTGAATAGATGAGGCGGAAAAGCATGGATGGTCATAGCACATATTCTTTATTTTTAAGAGNGGGGGGGGGGAGATCTAAATCTACAGGTAGATCTAAGTCTCCAGAAAAATATTTAAGGAAATGCTGGAAGTGTGGTAAAACAAGGCATTATAAGAAAGATTGCAAGTCTAAGAAGGTTGATAAAACAAAGGGATCTTATAGTACCTCTTCCACAGAGGCGAAAACCTCCACTGAAGAAGGAGGTGACGTTTACCTGACATATACAGGTACACATGCAGACTGTGATGTATGGTTTATCGACTCAGGTGTGTCATACCATATGACTCCTCACAGGCAGTGGTTCTATGAATATGAAAAATACGATGGTGGTGATGTATTCCTAGGAGATGACTCGATAGCCAAAATCATGGGACGTGGAAGGGTTAATTCGTTGCTAAAAGATGGAAGGATTAGAACTCTCCCTGGGGTTCTGCACATTCCAAAACTAGCAAGGAGCCTAATATCTGTAAGCAAGTTAGATGATGTAGGCGTGGATATTGTATTGGGAAAGGGCACTTGAAAGATGGTACAAGGAGCAATGGTGTTGATGAGGGGAGTTTGGTGTGGAACTCTGTACAAGTTGTTGGGAAGCACTTATACTAATGGGTGTAACAGTTATGTTTTCCCTGAGAAGAGAAATAAAGAAGACAAGACCAATATTGTCCCTGGAAAGAAGATCATGTTGTGGCATCAAAGACTAGGACATATTGGAGAAAAGGGCCTTCAAACACTACACGGTAAAGGTATGGTTGAAAGTATGTATAATTGCACTCTGGATTTTGATTTCTATGAACATTGTATATATGGTCAACAGAATCGAGTAAGATCCCATCTGGTGCTACAAGAGCAAAGGGTATCTTAGAGTTGGTACACAGTGATGTGTTTGGACCTGTTCCCGTTCCATCCCTAGGTAAATTTGTGTATTATGTTTCATTCATAGATGATTTCTCAAGGAACACATGGATTTATTTTCTTAGAAATAAATATGAGGTATTTGATAAATTTAAAGAGTTTAAGGCTCTGGTAGAAAATCAGACAAAAAATAAAATAAAGGCATTGAGGACAGATAATGGTGGAGAATTCTGCAGAAATGAATTCTAAGAATTCTGTAAGAAGTGTGGTATAGAAAGAAAGAAGACTACTCCATACACACCTCAACAGAATGGAGTTGCAGAAAGGATGAACAAGACACTGATGGAAAAAGAAAGGAGCATGCTTAGTGGCGCCAATTTAGGACAAGAATTGTGAGCAGAGGCAGTGGGTACAACATGTTACCTGGTCAATAAATTACCCTCATCAACGTTGGATGATAAAACTCCACACGAGGTATGGAATGGAAAGAAAACCTCTCTTGAACATCTTAGAGTGTTTGGTTGTGATGCTTATGTACATGTTCCAAAGGAAAATAGGAGTAAGTTGGATAATAAAGCTGAAAAGTGTATCTTTATTGGTTATAAACATGGTGTGAAAGGTTATAAGCTTTGGAACCCATAAACTAAGAATATTGTTTACAGTTGGGATGTTGTTTTTAGAGAGGTAAAAGATGTTTCCAAACAAGAATTCCTACCAAGGAAAGAAGAACCTAAGAAAATAGAGATTGAGTTGGATGATGAAAAATCTGAATCATTAAAAGAAGATGAAGCATAAGAAGAAGAAGAATCTCATACCCCAGTATTGAGGAGATTAGCAAGAGAAAGAAGGAAACCAGAAAGGTATAGTCCACCTGATTTCTATTCCAATTTTGCTTTATCTATTACTGATGATGATCCCAAAACTGTCAGGGAAGTAGTGAATTCAAAGGATAGTAAACTATGGAAGAAGGCTATGGTTGAAGAAATGGATTCCTTGGATAAGAATGAGGCATGGGATATAGTTGGTTTTCCAGCTGGAAGAAAATCGGTTGGTAGAAAATGGTTGTTTAAGAAGAAGTTTAATGCAGAAGGAAAGGTGGAGAAATACAAAGCTCAGTTAATAGCAAAAGGTTATTCCTAGGTAGAGGAAATTGACTTTGGTGAGATTTTTCCTCCTCTTGCCAAGTTAACTTCTATTATATTTATTGTATCTGTTACTGTTGCTTTTGATCTTGAAGTGGAACAGATGGATGTGAAGACAACATTCCTACATGAGGATCTGGAAGTAGAAATCTACATGAAGTAGCCATAAGGATTTGTAGTGAAGGGAAATAAAGAGCTGGTATGTAAGCTAAAGAAATCACTATATGGTCTGAAGCAATCACCTAAGATGTGGTACCAAAAGTTTGACAATACATCCCTAGATTGGGATTTGTGAGAAGCAAGGATGATCACTATGTATATTCCAAGCAGGTTGGTAATCGCTTCATTTATGTAGTGTTGTATGTTGATGACATGTTGCTGGTAGGAAATAACATGGATGTTATCAAGGAGGTGAAATCACAACTATCCTCCAAATTTGACATGAAGGATATCGGTGATGCTAACTTCATTATGGGAATGGAGATTAAAAGAGATTGTGCAAACAGGAAACTATGGTTGAATCAGAGAAAATATGTTGAGACGATATTGCAGAGGTTCAATGTGCATGGAATTAAACCAGTCAAGGTTCCTATTCCTATAGGTGTAAAGTTATCTGTAGTTCAATGTCCCAAGACACAGGAGGAAGAAGAGGACATGTCCCATGTTCTGTATGCCAGTGCAGTTGGCAATTTGATGTATGCAATGGTTTGTACTAGATCAAACATTGCACATGCAGTGGGAGTTTTGAGAAGGTATATGTCAAAACCAGGGAAGGATCATTGGACAACAGTAAAGAGGGTCTTCAGGTATTTGTGTGGCACTACCAATTATGGATTGTGCTACCAGGGAAGACCAGGATTGGACAGAGTGGTGGACATACATGGCTTTGTTGATGCAGACTGGGCTGGAGATATGGATCGCAGAAGATATACAAGTGGGTATGTGTTTAACCTATTTGGAGGAGCAATCAGTTGGATGAGCAAAAGACAGGTTGTAGTGGCACTCTCAACTACATAAGCTAAATACATGGCAGCCACTCATGCAAGCAAGGAAGAAGTATGGTTACAAAGATTGTGTTCAGGTATTGGGTTGGTAAAACAAGCAATGATATTAGATTGTGACAGTCAGAGTGCAATCTTCCTGGAAAAGAACCCATCTTATCATTCGAAGACAAAGCATATTGATTTTTAGTATCACTTTGTGAGAGACATGGTTGAAGAAAAGAAGGTGTTTCTAGAAAAGGTTGACACTTTGAAGAATGTTGCAGATTCATTGACAAAGTCTATGAGCACAGAAAATTTCTCATGGTGTAGAGTAACAATGAGCATTTCTGCCCTGGATTGTTGACTATATAATCCTGTGGACCCCTAGATGCAAAGAAAACAACAAGTGGGAGAATGTTGGGTATGTGTTATATTCTTTTCATATGTGTGTGTGGGCACGTCGGATTCAACAACTGCGTATGATGATCCCAAATTCCTTCCTATGGGGATCCCATGGGGGTGCAGGTATTCCCCCCCCCAGTTACTCACAACGTTTGGTTTCGGGTGGTATCCCAGAGTCGACAAGGTTCGGGGCAGTGCCCTGAAATTTTATTTTTGGGCATTTTTTTCTATTTTAGCGGATTTTGCTATTTTTAACAGTTTTCTAAATTAATATCGGATTAAGGGATTAAGGTTTTGGTATCTAGGGAATACCTAAAAACATTGTATATATTGTATGGTGAATGGTGAAATTAATACAATGAAGAGTTGAAAGGTTTTCTCTCGATTAAGGGTTTCTAGTGTAAATATCTGTGTACTATGTGTATGAGCCATTGATTAATTTATGTTTTGCTTAAGAATCTATGTCCATTGCTTTACTTCACAGGTTTAAAACATACAATATCCTCATGTCTTTTCTCGACGATCTGTCGAAGACCTCAGGGTAGTGAATCATATGCTCCCATTATACTCCTACCTGAGTTTTGAAGATCTTGAAGTTTTTGCTCAAGCTATGAAGACCTCATCTCTAGCCATCGGGCGTCATTGGCTTCTTGAAGATGGATACTATATTTGTATATAATTGATTTTGAGATGTAGATCCAATGTGTATTTCTCACGACTACACTTTATATAGTTATAGGACATGGATATGCAGTGTATTTGATTGGCAACCATGATTTATTTCATCTCAAACATGGGTATGTCTGCCTCGAAGAGACAATTGTTGTTTTGCAGATAGAACCTCCCGAACTTTGGTCACGGGCTCACTCGATTTTGTACATTAGTGAAGATATTGTAATGTATTTCAGCCATCAGTTTCTCTTCTAACCTCACACATTAGGGGGCATCTGTTATAGCCCTAAATTTCCCTATTCATGCATACATGGCCTTGGCCCTCTTACTTGCATATTTTTCCAAAGCACTGCTGAGTAGCTCTTCTTAAAAAACCTCTTTTTGGAAGATGTACGTGCCCTGCACCATTACGGCATGTGTACATACGCTTGTTGCACCACTACATCTCGTTTACATACGCATGTTGCACCATTACACCCCGCGTATACTTGCAAAAATTGCAAAAAATAAAAAGTTGCAAGGAATTCGTTGAAATTTACGGGCTATTGGAAGTTTCCAAACTAATCCACCTGCTATAGCCCATCACCCAAACGAATAACCATCCGTTTGTCATATAAAGGAGGTGTTTGGGTCTCATTTCAATCTAAGCTTAAGAACAATGAAACTCTGGCCGATTTCACTTCCCCTCCTTGCCCAAGATATTGTTACTTTTTGTGAGAAATTGCCTCAACATTCCCTCATCAACCCCTTCTTCCTCCATTTAACATGTTCCCTTCCATAGAATAGATCATAAGGTTGAGAGAAGAAGTTCATACAAGGTGCACTTAGAGCATGGTAAAGAGGAGCCCAGACCAGGTTCACGAAACAATGGTCATCTCAGATTGTAAGGTATAAACTTTGTATTATGAATAAAAGAATCGTATTTTCCTGTCCCAAATGATGGTGTCTTGAGTACATTTATTGGTTTATACTTGAAATTCTAACATCTAACCCTAACTTATATATGGAATAGCATGCTTGTAGTTCTTTATTTTTCAATCTTTGGATGCAGGTCAGCCCTGGGAGGAGACATGCAATCAGTGGAACTTCCAAGCGCGAGGAGATCAACACCAGACATCGGATCAGAGGTATAGTTACCCGATATTTTCTTTATTTTCTTTGTTTATATTAGTTTTGGTATTTTTTGGGTAGTATAGAGAATTGATTAGCTTTTATACAATTATTCATTCTGCCTACATTCTGAACCCTGGTGTAGTTAAAGGGGGGTTATCCCACTAGCGGTGTGCCCATCATTATTGCAATGGTTACAATGGTTATTAGGATCATTTCAATGATGTGTAGTGGTTGTTGTATTCTTATTTTTTTCCCCTTTCCACTTCTTTTTCCCCTCCTTGGAAGCTTCCTCGTGCTCTTTCTGCTTGGAACCACTTGGCAGCCCTTTCTTGTGGCCTATGTTTTCCAAATACTTTGTATGTATACATGCCTTGTCCATTGTCCTTAGCTTGAAAATGATCAGTTGGTTTCATAGATGGCTATGTAGACCCCCAAGATACTTAATGAGTATATCTGAGCTCTTGGGAAAGATACCCAACATGATGGGCATCTTTTTGAAGTCAATGGTGTACTCTTATACAATGTGCCCTTGCTTCTACCTAAAGTAGTGCCATCAGATCCATTGGTTCTATACATACTCAATAGAGTAAAATTATGACTTCATGAGGGTTTTTAAGTCCTCCCATCTAGTTATTGGTGGATCACCCTCCATCCTAAGTGTTTTCATATGGATTTCCCACTAGGTTAAAGCATGGACATCTAAATTCAGTCTCGCAAATGATATTTGGTTCTTCATCTATATGGTGAACGTTGATATACACTTCTAGTTGTTGTAGCCAATGATTCAATTTTAATGCATCAATCTCACCTTGGTATGGTTTTATGTCCACTTTTTCTTCCATCTTGAATAAAGAATGCGAAGGTTTTATGGTACTAGAACTCAACTTCTCTTTCTCGGGTTCTTTCCGCAACTCCTTTTCTAGGTCTTCGTTATCTCCCAATTTCCCATCTGATCCAATCTCTGATTTCGAGCCTCCAACTTATTCAAATGGTTCGAGCTTGCTTGCTAGAGCCACCATGAAGAGGGACATATTGTGATATATATTAGTGACTAGCTCTTCCATTCTCACAAATCTCTCATTTGCTAGATCTTGAAGGTTGTTATGAATAGACTCATCGTCCATGGCTAGGGTTTTGTAACTTTGTTCTTAAATCGATTCTTGAATCCATGCAAATTTCCAGAAATACCCCAATAAAACCTGCTCTAATACCAATATGATATGTAAATTTTGATGGATATTCCACTGGATAGTTCGTCACAACAGATCTAATAAAATACTGAAATCTTTACATGAAGGTTAATTTCCTTTAGATCCTAAATTATTTAATTACTAATTTTTTGCTTAAAATGTATGAAATAGATTAAATGATAAAAATAGAGAACATAAATAAATACTCACACACCATCCACAAATAAACACAAGATATAACTTGGGAAACCCAATACGGGAGAAAACCCAACTAGAAGGTGAGGTCACTTTTCTCTCTTTTCTTCAAATGCAAGTACAAAGAAAGAGGCACTCTATGTGGAGTTGTCTTTGGCATTGTGGCATGTATGGTTGCTATAGAATCCCTCATCCTCTGTTATGCTCTCAAAATACCACTTGTAGGTTCTCTACTCAACTATGGAACACATATAGTGTTAAATATAGGAACCCCTTCTCCTCCTAGTAGCCCAGTATTTAACATCGCCCTATAACCATCTAGGGGGTATGGTTTTGACTTCCTCAACCCTCAATTGTGATAAGGTTTTGGACAGTCTAGAATCTTCTTGAAACTCCATACATGGATAGCCCCATATGCATGAGTAATGGGGCTTGACGTGGCATCCACTCATACCATGGTGGTCAACACAGTAGGTCAACTTGTGAGAAGCGTAACTTTTACATATGGGATTCAATTGACAATATTTTTGTATCATTAGAAAAGTCTTGATGTGTAGAATAACATCAAGGGGTCCTAGCTAAGTCTAGGAAAGTTTTGACCCCAAAATAATTCGTTTGATGCCTCAAAATGGATCTGGAAGGTTCCAAACCCCAATTTTCCAAATTGGGACTTGTCATTAAAATGACCCTGCAAGTTGATTACTCCAATTCTTTCCACTCTGAAAGCATCAAGATATATGACAAATAATATAATGATCCAATATGGATCACATGTTCATTTAAGTTGGATTGCTTTGAATAGGAATGTGGATTTTCATCTAAGGATGAAGTATAGTAAAGTGTAGTATAGAGTTGTCGAAAAACAAGTTGAGAAACATATTACCCTCCAATTAGAGTTATGTGACATGGTACATATATATTTAATGCACTAACAAACACTTTTTCAAGAGATAAATTTGCATATTGTGAAGATGGTTCAATATAGATATTGATACATGTTGATAACCTAGAAATGATTGAGTGAATGTGTTGAAGATTGCAACATCAAAAAATTTCAAAGTTTATAATTTTATCTACAAGTTTGCAGAGTTATAGAAATCATAATTTAACTTTGAAAAATGTAGTGGTATTGTTACAAATGAACTTACGATGTCATTTTGTACAATTGCATGGTTAATATGTTGGTTGGGAACATGGAATGGACTCACTATTGTTGTAGACCCATACTAGGACTTATTGTATGCTTGCAAAATCACAATGTTAAGGTGGGAGAAATTTCAATGCCACATCAAGGAATGTTGATGGAAGACCCCCTCAGGGATCCCCGTGCCCATAGGTGACAAAGTTCTTACACAACTATGTATACACTCAATAGTTGAGAATTCTCCAATTCCTTTGGCCCAAATCTCCTTATGTGTGAATAGAGTTTAAAACTCTATGTTTTAGAACCTTAAGCACCTCTTCGGTTGGCACTAATCTCTTCTCCAAAACCCGAGCCTTTACTTGTCTAGCGCTAGCCATTTTTCCTTCACATGACCAAGGATATGACCATGGGCGTGGATATCAGGTCACCATCTTTTCCAAAGTGACATGAACTTGATTCTTTCTCATCTAATCCGGTGGATTAAACTCGTGGGAAGATTTAACTCCCACAATCAACGCACATCGTTTATCACAAATTTCGACATATGGTTGGATCTCTTTCTAGAGTACGTCACGTGTCTTCTCCTGCGCATATGCCCTTACGTCAATGTGACATATATTGGGACCGGATCACTAGAACTCCAACCCTTAATATACTAACAACACCCCAATCTAGTGTGACATGACACTTCACCACATGGACCTACTGACATGGATCTGCCACGTGTCACACAGGCTAGTCTACCATGTGTCACCTCAATCCGTAACTTTCACACACTCCATCTATTGAATGGACCCTAACACATGTCATATGTTGAGTGGGCCATGTATCACTTTCTTACTAATGGTACACATGTACTGACATGTACTGGGATCGTACTATTGAAGCACCTATGCTCGCAACACTTTAACTTTTCATTCGAAGTCCAAAGTTTGAAAGAATCTGGGCCGTTGATCTTGTTGATGATCAATGGTCACGATCTCATCGTCTGTAAGTCTATGCCAAGGATTCTGGACCTTCGATCTAGCACACCTTTTCCAAATCTAATCTCCATCATCCATTTCCTGTTGAACGATACAAAATATCCTTAACCTACTCGCACTTCCATACTCTCGATAGGATTATCCTCCGTAGATTTGGTTCTATAATGAACGGAGAGATATATTTCCAACCATCGGGCTATCAGATCACCGAGCACTTTCTTTCAAAGACTTCAACCGCACACGCCCCCTATCTCGATCCAATGGTTACCAGTCGATTTGGTTATGATCTAGTACATAGTTTGGTTCTATCTATTAAACATCGGATTGTCAAAGTTTTTACACTTCACTTACTTCATTTCTCCTCACTTGATTATGATCCGGTGAGATCGATGGTCACTATGGGTCCCGATAGGGATTTGATGGCTGAAAATTCTCGTCGCTGGGTCCCTTGGCTTTGACACCATGTTCTGATTAATGAATTAGGATCATTGATCTCTTTGATTGATCAACGATCAACGACTCTAGTTTCTCCCAATTGTTAAAAGGTTTTCTCCATTAGCTTTCTACGAGATTTGATCTTTATTCCTTATGCTCTGCAGTCATGACTGTCACACCTACACACTCACAATTTAAGTGATTCCAATTTGGACTTCAATCACACCAAACATCCACGCAACTGAAATATACCTAAATCTGACATCGACACAAAGAACCCATAGATTTCACAATCGACTCCATTAATGAATATGTACATGAATGTTACAAGGTTGTCTCACCTTTTGGGCCTGATTTACATTCAGTTGGCCACTAATGGGCATATCAACCACACTTGGCCTCTTACACACTCAATTATCTCTCTCACTCTCTCTTGTCTCTCTCAATACCTGTAGGCTTACAACATATATAATCTCAGGCCTGAAACCTGAATTATTTTCAGATCCTAAATCTACTCCTATGATCTCCATAATATCCTCAAGAGGTCTACACCTCAACCTAGATCTCCCTAAATATTACAAACTCTCAAGATCTGTCTATCAAATACATATTTGATTACATGTCAATCAAACAAATTCTATCCTATGCACTCTTTCTAAAGTTAAATAAAACATAAGAAATTTCAAACATTTAAACAACAAATTCAAGTTCCCTAGGTATAGTCAAACATGCTTAATTTTGGAAGCAATATGCTCTTGCATCAAATGTCCAATGGATAACTTACAATACTAATACTAACTTACAATACTAGTTGATTATCTCCAAGTTGAATTGTCATAAAGTAATTTGGTTCTACGTCAAGGATTTTTTTCGTTAGATAACTTACAATATGGATTGATGTTATCAAATTTGAATTATCATAAAGCAATCAAAGTGTTTTAATTTGTAATATTTAATGCTATGTTGTAAAATTGAAATCAACTTATTGTAGTGTACATGTACATAGGATAATAAAATAAAATTGAAAACCTACTTTTCATTTAAAAAAAAAAAAACACTTATTTAATAAGTGTTTATTTACATTTTCTTCTATTTTGTTTGCATTTTCTTCTATTTTGATATATATCTACAACCACCATGTCTTAATTCTTTCTACGATTAAATAGATAAAATCTACAATCCCCACATTAATGATTCCTTGAGATTTTCTCCTATATCTAATATGCTATGAATGGATACGTGAGATATATAATCCACACGTTAATAATTCCCTAAGAATTGCTTCTCGATCAAATATGTTCAATTAATAGGTCAGATCTACATTCTGCCACATTAATTATTCCCTAAGAATTTCTCCTATATAGAATATATATAAAACAAACAATTAGCAAATCTTATCATAATAATAATAATAAAAACTACTCAAAAAAATCATCATAATAATAAAAACTATTCGACAGATAAATATAAATATAATTAATATTATATTGAATCAATGTATTCTTGTATAGGGTGCTAGGGGTGTGTTCAATTGATGGTCAGGTTGATGGACGGGTGGTGATAGGAAGATATGATGGTTGTACATGTGAAGGAGGGGGAGGAGCACTGAAATCCATTATCGTTCATCCCTTATGTTTAGCATTTAATTATCCACCTTGCTTGAGAATTAATCCATATCTTGTAAGAATGATGAAATTGTGTGGGAAAGGTCTTGAAAAAACCATGCAAACCGTTAGAAATATGGAGCTAAATCCTATTATAATTCATGCAGTATATGGAAGGTTAGTTTCTTATTTGTTTCTATTGTATTTCTTCTATGTTTATAGGATGGACTTGGATTTCCTTAGGTAGTGTTAAGTGGGGAAAATATTGGGAGGACGCATAGTCATCTCTTCTCGGTAGGTTAGTGATAGAGGGAAAGACCCATTTCCATTAGAATTATGTGGTTGATACCCCAGTTTATTTGGTAACAGTGGGTCTATTTGGAATTAGTCTATTTGATGACCTATCAATTTACAGTGAACAACTCATGGTAATTATATTGGGGGGAGTTTGTTAGTGAAAATGACCTACAATTAGGTTTGAAAGGAAGCATGAAATAGGTGTTGATAGGACCATTTCAAATTGAATTGGAATGCCTCATGCTTGTACAAACTCAAAGGGTCCTCAATAGAAGTAAACTAGAGATGAAGTGGAGGTCATGGATGCAGCAGAGAGATACCATGGGAGGTTTTGGGCCTCAATCAAGGAGGAAGTGGAAAGAATTGAAAACTTGGTTATAGAAAAGTGTGGTAACACCTCCATTGAAATTATCAATGCTAAGATCTTAAATTGGATCCTAAACACAAAATTTTCCTGAAGTTGGGACACTAAATTCCTCAAGATGGTGGAACTCCACTATTACAACAAAAAAATTATTGCACAAGTGGTAGAAGAAAAAGGGACTTAACAACAAGACATTCTAGTCAAATTGAACTTTATGGATAGGAAATGTGAAACCCTGGTCGAAGCAATCTAAGGGATTAAAGTGGTTGTGGACGAGAAAAGTCTGGATGACTAGACTCAAGCAACAGAAGCTCAGTAAACCACTTAGATATTCTACATTCATGTAGAATCAACTTCGAAAAGTGAGGACTAGCGGCCCAAATTCCAGGTATAAATTCTTTTTGTCTTAATATTCTTAGTTTATCTTAAAATGTGTGGTTCCTTTGCCCAATATCATAGGGCACACTAGGATCTTCATAGTAGTAATATGTCTTATGATACTTTTTTTTCATTTATCTAGTGTTGTATCATATCCAATGAGGATAAGAGATTATAGTATAGATAGCTATGTTAGTAGTTTTTATTATCACAAGCTAAACCATCAAAAGTTCAAACTTTAGACTAGAAAATATGCACTTGTTTGTATATTATCAATGAATGAGAAAATATATGTGTGTGTGTGTGTGTGTGTCTGTCTGTGTTCTGTTACAGGTATGAAATAACTGAGGGGGGGGGGTGAATCAGTTATTGTAAATTATTAACAATCTCTCTCAATTTTAACTTCGAATCATTAATCTTAGTGGCAGTAAGTATTTACTGTGAAAACCAGTGTTGTAAACATAAAGC
>ML784995.1:496106-540291 GCA_009831015.1 Picea engelmannii
AATATATATATATATATATATATATATATATATATATATATATATATATATAGTTTCATCTTGTTGATATTATAAGCCAATTTTGTGATAAAGGACCTTCTAGCTTTTAGATTTACCTTTAAGTGGTATATATTATACTTAATTATTAAATTATGTATTGAAATTTTGAATTTTTAAAAAATTTTAAAATTAACATAGTTAGGATATTCAAACACTTAGGAGATAGTTAAGATCAACTTGGTCTAATATGTATTTATGTAAAGTGTTTCTCTTTCGTGTGTTTTTGTAATTAACTAATCTAATAGTCATGATTATGTTTTAGACACAAAGTGATCCAAAAATTCATTTTCTCCTCGATACTAATGACACTTGATCCATATCTTAGCACCTGATTGGTCCATGATCTCTATTTAAAGGGAATGGAGGGCTATTTGTCGATGATTGAGCGTGCGATATCCATATGTAAAATATTTTCCTTTTGCATTAATATATTGCCTCAAGTGGTTGTGTTGGCTAGGGTCATGGGTTGTTTTGCTCTTTGAAGGTTTTAATCACAAAATACATTGGTGTATTGATATTTGATTTTGTTTTGTGAGTAGTTTCCTTAAGGTGTTCAACTTGTGTGGATATACCCCATTTATTGAACATGGTATCAAATCCTCTTTGAAAACCTACTCCCATTGTTGATCAATAACATGAACCTATGTTGTTGCATGCATCAAAGACTTCTAGATTCTATTGTTTCTAAGTATTTCTAGGCCAAGAGAACCATTCCAATGCATCAATGTTGTTTTTAGTTTGAAACCCTTTTCATTTCACTCGAAAAAAAAAATATTTACCCAATATACGACCATTTATATTGGATCTCAAGACATATAGTTTCATTTTTTAATTTTTAATTTTAATATTTCAGTTTATTTTTTATATTTATTTTTCTTGTTTGCTTCCTTTCCAATCTGTGCACACTCTTTTTCATGCACATTGAGTGACAATACAAGGATAACAACTTGTAGCGAAGGTTTTTACGGAACCTCCCCAAAAAAATGATCCCTTCTCTATTTACAACGGAGGTTATTAGCAGAGGCGGGTGGCTAGAGTTTTTTTTGGATTTTTTTTATCGGTGTGCCTATAATGTCAATATGTCCCAATGCATACACAAAACTAACACCTTGGTTTTGAACTAATAAGGCACACGTTTTTCCGATATAAAAAAAAAAATACAAGCACTAAACAATGTGCACCAATGCGCGAACACATGACGACCTAGTGCATCTCATTGTCGTCTGGCACATCGAGGTAGGGCAAAATAATTAAAAAAATACCGAATCAATTTTCATTATTACACCTCATTTTGTTCTTCCAACTTCTTAGAAAAGCACCGGTGCTAACTCTATTTCCAAGGCCACCCCATTTGCAGTGCTCTATAGTCAACTCCACTTTTAGATTCCACACATTTCCAAATTTTGGAAAATACCACGAATTTTCATTTATTGTCTACAGGGGAACCATGCCTCCTCGAGATAGAAGAGCCTAGGTAAATTGTTTATTGCCTCCTCTACAGTGGAACCATGCCTCCTCGAGATAGAAGAGAAGACTCTCAAACTATCCCTCCTAGATTTCTGAGTCGAAACGGACTCTGTCGATGCACACCTGGCGGACTCTTATGCAATCCTTTCATACAAAAGTTTCACATTATCTCTTCTGATCTTCTGAGTTGAAATAGACTATGTCAGCGCACTCCTTGCGGACACTATACACTCCTTGCACAGTCTTGTAGAAGAGAAACAATTGAAACTTATCTAATATCTCATGGATTCATACATTCAACCATGTAAATGCATTCATAACATAAGAATAAGTAATAATAGAGAATTGCAAATAACAAAAAGCCTACCATTCATTCATTCATATAGGAACATCAACAACAACACCAAACACGTGGAACACCGCTTCTATGTTATATTCATTCAAATGCTATATGTACATGGATTCATACAATGATCTTCAACATCTTTCATCAATTCTCAGATTCAATACTCTCGACAGCCTTCAACTAAATTGCAACAACCTCATTTGGGCAGCAATACATTTATTTATACACAAGAGCTCATAGATATTTTCCCTCCAACTACCTTAGTGTTATCCTATCGAAATAAAAGCTTCCAACTACTAAGGATTTATTACAATAAATGTTTGAGATAGACAGATAAGAGAAAATTCATTGAATCTGTACTGCAATATACCACATTAAAAGAAAAATACATTCCCCATCGATCTCATGTGATCATCCAGCTCCAAAACATTAAAGATGTTCTTAAATTTCAATCATTTCAATATATTTGTGTGATATGGCTTCTTAAATTCAAAATCATCACTTCAAAACGTGCACTAGTGTGCTAAGTTGTCTTCCACTTGTGCTTGATGAATATTATCCTGCATCATGTGCACAATCATCCAATTGAAAACGTATGTTTGGTCGTATGTTTGGTAGTTGAAAGTAGTGGATTTAGTGAGCTTGGTGTCCAATAGTGACCAGAGACTCGACCATAATGTGTTGAGGAACCTATTGTTCCTGTCAGAGATGATGGTCTGCAGTATCCCAAAGTGTACCCACACTCATTCGAGGAAGATATTGGATGTATATTCCATTGTGATATTCTTCTTACAGGTTGTAAGGATGGCCATCTTCGAAAACCAATCAATGACCACAAATACACAATCATTGCCTTGCTTGGTGGATGGAAATCCAGACATGTAATCCATCGAGATGGATTCCCAAGGATTCTTTAGGGTAGGAAGAGGGGTTTATAAGCCTTGCTTCTTGATGGTTTTCTTGGAAATGGAATAGGTAGTGCAAGATCTGATATACTTGTTGACACCCTGTTGAAGTTTTGGCCAATAAAAATGTTTCTGGAGAATGACCACAATTTTCTCCACGCCAAAATGTCTTTCCATACGACTGTAGTGGGATTCCCAAATTAGCTTTGAATTCTCTCTTACAAGAACACAAATATGGCTCAGATGGCATAATATCCCATCCTGAATGTGAAAATTGGAGAACAGTCACGCCTGTACCCAAGACCTGATAGGTGGTGGAGAAGTCTGGATCTTGCTAATAAAGTTGGGGCCATTCAGATGCCTCATTTCCATAGGAATGGAGCATAGTGGTGAGTGCAACCACAAGAGGTTGACTAACGCATTCAGTGACATGATTTGTGCTCCCTCTCTTATACTTGATGTTGAGATGGAATTGTTGCAGGTAGGTGGACCACCTCTAATGGTGGTCATTCTGTAACTTCCCCTGTGTCTTTATGAACTGTAGAGGCTTGTGATCAATGTGGATGATCGTCTCCTTTCCTAGAATGTAATGTTTACATTGACGATAGTATTGTACAATGGAATACATTTCCTTGTCATAGGTGGGGTATTTCTGGATAGTATCTGAGAGTTTCTCACTATGGTATGCCACCATATGACTATGTTGAGTGAGAATTTCACCTACAACATAGTCAGATGCATCAGTCTCAATCTCAAATGGTTGTTACAGATCGGGCAAGGAGAGTACAAGATTTGAGTACAAATGATGCTTCAGATCCTCAAATGCTCTTTGTTGTTCCTTCCCCCCACACGAAATTATCCCTACCACTGCCCTTGGTCATGTGGATGAGGGCCCATGCAATATGAGAGAATCACAACACGAACCATCGGTAGAATTTGGCCAGCCCTAAGAAGCTTCGAAGCTCAGTTATTTTGGTTGTGGTTGGCCAGTCACAGATGACTTGGATATTAGCGAGATCAACATGTACCCCCTGCTCATCAACAATGTAGCCCAAGTATTGGACCATGTTCATGATAAAGGAACATTTTTCCAAGTTGGTATATAGCTTGTGCTACCGCAGAGTGCTCAAAACCTCATGAATATGTCGCATGTACTCCTCCCAGGTTCTATTGAAGATGAGGATGTCATCCAAATATACCACCACAAAAGAGTTGGTGAAGGGTCTCAATACATCATCCACCAACCTCATGAAAGTGGCTGGTGCATTTGTTAAGCCAAAGAGCATGACCAAGAATTCAAAGAGACCTTATTTAGATTTGAAAGTTGTCTTCCATACATCAGTTGGTTCGATGGGAACCTGGTGGTAGCTAGACTTTAGGTCAATCATGTTGAAGAAATTTTCCCCCTTGAGTTGGTCAAGAAGGTCATCAATCCTAGGAATTGGGTACCGGTTTCTGAATGTGATTTTTTTTAATACTCTATAATCAATGCAGAGTCACCAGGTCTTGTCCTTCTTCTACACTAGTACAATTGGGCTTCTGCAAGGGGAGGAGTTGGGTATGATGTGCCCCTTTTAAAGAATATCTTGGATCTGATGCTTGATTTATTCATTTTCCATCAGCAAGCGATGATAGACTGGTCCATTAGGTAGAGGTGCATCAAGGTTTAGATCAATTGGATGCTTGAATTGGCAGTGTGTCGGTACCTCGATGGGTGAGGAGAAGATGTCTTTGTACTCTTCCATAATCCCGTCCACTTACCTCTGCTGCAAAGAGGGGTTGTGTGTAGAGGCCACGGATGTGGCGGTGACCTTCTTCTTACTATGAGCATGGATCATAAAGAAGAAGAAATTCTTGGTGTGTGAAATGACCTTACTGCATTACTTAGCAGAGATTAAAGAAATAGTGCTAGGCGACACTACCTATGGTATCATGTACAATTGTCTACTCAAAATAATAATAACACTGCAGGGTCTAGACTCATACATAGCATGACGCTTCCACAAATATGGTTGTCCTAAAATAACATCACAAAATAAAAGGGGAGAAATATCACACAATACCTCATATTTGAAAGGCTTGATGGCATAGAGAATATGACATTGTTGGCTGACACAGAGATATCTTCCTTGGCGAAGCCAGCCGATGGTGTAGGGTTGAGGGTGCAGCGTCGTCAACAACTCTAGCCACTTGATGACCTCTGCTGAGATCAGGTTCTTCTGATTGCCACCATTGACAATGAAATGAAGCAAAGTCCTCTCTACCAACATATGTGAGTGAAAGAAGCGTTCCCCTTCCTTTGGTTCTTCTGGTTGGCTTGGATGGACTTTGGTGGTAGTGATAGTGGCACTGGATTCAACATCAATAATCCGCTTCCCTCCTTCTAGATTTTATTTAGAATCAAAATCGGCCTTTGAATTAGAATCCTTCAGCTCGGACATGAGTGACTGCTTGGAGTGGCATTATTGAGTGTTGTGCCAAGGGATTTTATAGTATTCACACCATTTTCTCATGTCCTTCTTCGTCTTCTCATTACCCTTCTTGTGTTGTGGCTTGGACTGGTTGTCCTGAGAGTGGCCATATTTTCTTTGTCCCTTGTTGTGTGGGTTGGGGTTGCCTTTGCCCTACTTTGGCTGTGAGGAGTTTGCAGATCCAAACTCTCGCATCTTCTACTTAAATTTTTTCTCGATCTTGACAACATATCTATAAGTCGTACCCAATGAGGCGATGTCTAGAAACTCCATTTTTTTTTGAATGTATCTATGTAAATAGATGCGGTATTTGAGTACCAGATGTCACTTAGAGTCTTTGATACCCAATTTGGTGCGCAGGGTATTGAAAATATTGGTGAAATCTGGTACTTTTTGGCCCCCTTCTTGATGCAGGGTGGTCCATCTGGTGTATTGGTCCTCATAGATTCCAACATGGTAGTATTGTTCTTTAATGACATCCCGAAAGTAATCCCATGTAAGGGAAACCACAAATATTGGAGATTCCTTTATGGACCTTTGCTCAAAGTAAGCGTCCCACCCATCCTTAACCTGGAGGATGACCTTAAGGAGTGAAAAAGTAATATTTTCCCTATCGAAAAAATTGTGGACCGAAAAATGCCCTTCGATCAGATTTAACCATTTATTTATAGCATCCACATCTATCAATCCTTCAAATAATGAAATATCAAAATTTACACGTACCTTGAAGGGGGTTGCATGGATGCTTGATAAATATGCTTCTCATGTGGGAAGCCGCTGAAGTATCTGTGCAAAGTTGTCCATCATTTCGTTCCTTTGTTGCGCAAGAGATTCCTCGAGCAACATATTAAAAGGATATCCTTATCCATCATATTTCTTTTCGTCTCCCAGGGGTTGTTTTCTGACTTGGCATGGCCAATATTGCAACAACTCGATTGGTTTGAGTCCCAACTTCTTGTACCCAGATCTTGTTAGGGACATGCATGAAGAAAAATAAATAAAGAGTAGACCACTATGATACCACTGATCTAGATTTAGGAGAATAACAAATTGATTAACAAACTAAATACAATAAACAAAGAGATATGAATAACAACAAAGACATCTGGTGAACAATATCTTCTATTGAATAAATTAAATAGGTTGAAACTGTAAAATTGCAGAACTAAAACACTTGCTCGAATGGGTGGTATCTATCTCTGAGAAGAGATGTGGCTGATATGCACATCCGTCTGAGAAGAATGATTACAATGAGGCTCCAGAGGCCTTTTTAACATTACTAAAGAATTCCAAAACCTTAGACATCCAAAAACCTAACCCTAGGAGATGAAACACGAAAATTTATGTGGGCCCCTATGGCTAATTTGGTACCTCAACTTCTCGGGGTCGTAACTTTTAAATACGACCTCTGTTATAGGTGCATGATATCCCATTGGAAAGGTATTTTAGAGAAATACACATTACGCCATCAAACTCTGACTCTGTCTATAGTTTGATTGTGGTGATCCAAAAAAACATTGTTTAGGGCCCCAAAACGGCCATGGAAGTACAACAATATGTGCTGACATGAAAATATACAAAATAATCCAGTTGGATTAGGTGGAGTCCACCAGTATCCACCTGGAAGATGTGTAGTGTTTCAGAAAACCCCTGAAGTGTAGAGCCCACAATTACAAAGAAGTACATAAGAATGTGTTGAACTAAAAACTGTCAAGAGGAACCAGTTGGAATAGGTGGGTGGCCACCAATATCCACCTGGATCACTTGTTGAACATGAAAATCATGATACGTAAGATATATTCAATCCTTAGAGCAAGCTTGGGGATATTGTGCAAATGGTAGATGTAACCTATCTCCAATCCTTAGAGCAAGCTTGGGGGTATTATGCAAATGGTAGATGTAAGTTGTCTTCAATACTTTTGCATATATTTCCTTGATTTATGCCTAATGATTTTTTATGTGAAACATGTATTTTATTAGTAGTTGAATCTATCTTCATGTGTGTGTAAAGATGCCTTAGTAGGCTCATATTGTTTTTTTTTTATGAAATTGTTGATGGTTGTAACATATATTTGTCATTCTCTACTTCCTTGGTTTCTTAACTTGTGTATTGTTAATGTTGAGGTGAGAGGGTATTATTTTTATTATCATATTCATGTTTGTTTATTATATTGTGCTAACAAGTTGGATTTGGTTCCAATGGTATATGGATACTATCCATCTTACTCTTTGTCCCTTCCCCATGTTTTATATCAAATTGGTTTTATTTAGCATGTTCTCCTTGTAAGGATAGAATAAATAGTTAGAAAGATTAGATAGAAATAGATTTTAATTGCACATTGCATTCACTTCTTAATTGCATTTAGAAATCATAGGTAATCTAGAAATTAACTGGTAAAAGAACATAAAAAAATCAATATTAGTCGATCCATGATTGGAGGGTTTTCCATTTCAATGGAGGAAGGTCTAATTGGGCCATTTTATCGAGTAAACCAATGTTGTTAACTCGAGACATTTTCCCACATCAACAATGTCATAAGAATTAGAATGTATAATATGTATAAGATGATGAAGATAATGATGATGATGATAAATAAGATTAACCTTGATTGATAATATCAACTTGGTTAACCATGACCAATCTAGTCATTATCACCAATATCACCAATTATGATTGTTATCACAAACACAATCACCATAATCAAAACGGTAAAATATGTTGTTTATTATTATTATTTTATTGTTTTTATAATTTTTATAACTATTGATTATTATTTATCATAGACTTCTATGATCATTATATTTTACTTTTATCTCAATGTTTATTTCATAGATGTTATTTTGATGTTAATATAGATGTCTAAATATATGTGTTTATATAGATTATGTATTTGGATGTCTTTGCGTTAAATTCAATAACATGTATTTAGATTCTACTATAGACATTTCTAGTGATGTTATGGTAGGTAACATTGGACTTACATTTAAACCCGAAGACCTCCATAATTGAGTCCAAATCCATATTAAAGTGTCAATTATTATAGGGGAAACAAGTGCAGGGGGGATTACTTGTAACCCAAAGGAAATGTTATTGCTTTGTTTGCATGAGGATTAGGCAATGTTTCAAACAACACAACAGATTCCTATGCCCTTTTGGAAGGCATTAGAAACACAAAAGTAATGGGAATATAAAAATTAACAATCCTTAGTGATTCCATGCTGGTGATAAGGGTGATTATAAAAAGATCCATTATCGGGAGCAATGTCTTCAAAGGTGTAATGTATCACTCCCTTTCTCTCCTTAAGGAATTTGAAGGATTCTCCTTATTACCCATCAAAAGAGAGCTTAATTTTGGCATTGATAGGTGGGATAAGGTCGGTTCAAGGCTAGAGGAAGGTGAATTCGTTTTTAATGGAGTTAAAAGGGGTCTTCCCATCCCATAAGAATATGAAGTGCTCATTAAATTATTGTGACACTTGGTGAGATAGAAGAATAAATTAGTCGTGGCTCGTACATATGCCTAGCCAAGAAATAGACGGGTGCATTCATTTCTATGTGTGTGAAGGAAGTATATCTAGCATGATAGTTATGGATTTGAATCTCATTTCCCTCTATGGCGACATTGGTTGGTGTGGTCAGTAGTGGTTCGACTTTGAGGTGTCTGTGGGTATTTGTAGTAGGAATTCATTAAATCTGGGCGAATGAGTATCAATGTTGGACTTGAATGGAATTCTTACTAGGTTCTTCCAGGTATCCAAGTTATCTTACTCTTCTCTGAAGCACTTAAGATTGCAGTTCTTTTCTTTTCTAAATTTTAAATTTGAATATCCTAATTTCCACCTTGATTCTTTCACTTTTGGGAATGGTTATGCTTGTAGGCCATGGTATGGTAGATTGGTTTGTTCTCTCCTTTCCTTAAGTATCAGACTGGAAGGTAGGTTTCTTGGTTTCCATGAATACCCTTTCACCTTTTCCTCTGTCAGTTGGATTAATGGTAGGTTAATTGTTTGTGAGTTGTGGTCAATTGCATGTCCTCTCCTTGCCTTTACTGTCAATTTGGAAAGTGGGTTTGTTAGTCAGTGACCTAGTTATTCCGAGTACTCCTTCATAATTGGTTATGTCATCACTGGAAGTTGGGTTAACTATTGGTTGAGGACTGATATCCTTGGCCATTTTCTCTATCTCAAAATGGACCCCTCTTGGAGTGACATTAACTGCATTTTATGCAAGCATGGAGACATTATTGAAGGAAATAGTGTGGACCTTAGGAAAGTCACGAACAAAGTAGGGGTAATGGAACATATTTTTGCATCTCTTGTTCAGCACATTGATAATCCAACAATGGAATGCCATCACCTTAGGTCCTTGGTTATGCCACAACAATCCCAATCTACTTCTATTAACCAGGATTCAAGGATATATTTCTTTGCAAACTAGGATGAAGAACAAGGAGGACGGGATGTATTGCATATGGAAGTAGAAGAAAATGTTCCAGTCCAAGATGGAGTTCAAGAAGTTCCAAATCATGAATCTTCCCATTGATATATGTTTTACAAATATATATTTTCGCTTAGACAGTTTGTTAAAGTAATTTGCATCCAGACTACATGGATGTATAACAAAGAATTTACTACGCTTTTCAACATGATAGCAGTAGAGGATACAATAGGCGTTGAGCCAATTTTTGTAAAATATTTTTGATATGTTGATTTGCTTCGACGCAACCTTTATATATATATATATATATATATATATATATATATATATATATATATATATATATATCTCTTCGGTTCCAGTTAAAAAAAAAAAGTTCGATTCCAGTTAAAAAAAAGAAATTTGCATTATTATAGGGTGTTACTTAAAGATTTTTTTATCATTTATTCGATGATAACTAACTTAAAATATTTTAATATATCCATCCTCTTTTCTCTCGATAATATGGAAAAAATGAAATTAAAAAATTAGCAATTAGAAATTCTATACAAAAACTAACTACCAAAAGGAAAAAAATGTCTTTACCCAAAGGGTTAAAACAACAATCAAGTATATTGTATGTCCTAATTATTTCAATAAATACGATAGAATTCAAAATGACTTTATTGCATGTTTTTATGATAGAGAAATAGCATCCATTGAGAGGTAACGTTATGGATGGTATGATGTCGAGTGAAAAATGTCATAAAAGACTATTAAGTGCAAGTTTAGATGAGGTGGTTTTTTTATGAATGACTATAAGAAATTACTTTTTAATTGAAGAAGAAAGTTTTTATTCTATGAAAGTGAACTTTGTAACTTGAAAGTTTTGAGGAAAATAATCTAACATGGCTTTCTTTATGAAAGGGAAGGAATTTATTTTACAAGATGATGCATACGTAACTATAAATATCTGGCTAATGGAAAGGTAATCGATCCAAATTGAAATGGTGAAATTGTGAGGACAAAAATAAATAAATATATGCATTCAATAAATTAATATGGTATAGTTTCTCTTTAGATTAAGAGGGTAATAAGAGAATACTCACTCATAAAGGTGGTCATATAATAATGTGTGAAAATAAAAGTTGTTTAAGTAAATGACCCTTTTGACAAGTTATTTGATGTCATTTTATAAATAAAGATAACTTTTTTTTATATGAAAATATTGTAGTTTTAGTGATGACCACAAAGCATATTAGTTAATAGGATACAAGTGTAACATATCCACTTTTATTTTTTTATTTAAATTTTAATTATTATATTTAACGTTGTTTCATTTTAGTACGAATATTTCATTATCGTGTCAAGTTGAATTGGATAAATTAAGAAAACAATGGATGTGTATTTATTTTAGTGCCAACAATTGAATAAGGCACAAATGTTTGCAGGGACCATGATACTATAAGCAAGGAATAGTGAGGGGGATTTGGGGGTTCACCTTGTAAATAATCCCAAGTCATTCTTATCAAAAACATCTTGGTTGATATTTGAATTAAAAAATGTCTCACTCATTTTTCCCTCCATCCCAAAGCATTGAATTGTTTTGCATAAACTTGGGTGATTGAAGTGTCTCCACCTAGTAGTTATTGAGCCTGGGGTGATAATTGAGAGAGTCCTCTCAGCATCAAATGCAAGGAATGGAGGGAGTACATCAATGAGAAATCATGGACAACCCTAGCTACATGGAAAAAGGAGAAAACCACGATTGTATGGGGGGGTGGGGGTGGAGGAGTTTTTTTGGCATGCAAAGAGACTGAGCATGAATAGAGCTCTGCTTTGTAGGAGGTTTCCCCCTCGAAGAGGCAAGTGAACATTGCTCTCAGTAATCAAAGTGCTATTTTCGGTATTATTCTGGTATCATTTTGGTATTATTGTGGTGTTGTTCTGGTTATATTGTTTTTCATCTTCCATTTCTAGCTATTTATTTATGTTCTACATACTTTTAATATATGGAATATTACAAGTGGTATCAGAGCACCTTCCTTAGCATAAAATTGTGGGTTAATTGTTTTTCAGGGTGGAGACATATTCTGGTATCTTTAAGCTATAAAGATATGTCATTACACACATAAACCCGCGGTCGGGGATTCATACACACAGGAAATACAAGTGGTACTTAAGTGAACATATGTTGGTCACCCTTGTAACCCTTGTTGGTACCCCTTCGAGTGGTAGTGCATCAGACAACACCTATATATAGATCGTCCTAGATCTCTTGAAGCCCTTCGTAGATAAACCGATTGGTTTCCTGACTGCTATAGTGCCACCGAGAACAAAACTCAGGAGGACAGTCTCTAGTACCTGGGTAGTCGGGTAGTACGGCTAAGGGCACGATCTAGCCTCCTTAGTTGGTGCCCTGAGATATTGGGCTGAGTACTACTGTTGGACCTTGCACGTATATCCAAGAGCTATAGCACAGGGAAAAACCTTGTCCGTAGAACCCTTGAATACCTAACCCTTGGGATGGAAACAAAAATAGAACATAAAAGATATATTGTGATACAACTATGTCTCTTGCATTCGAGTTGTGAAATTACTACACATTTCTTCCTGTTAAACATTTGGGCATTTCATCACTACAATATTCTTCAGATTGGAGTATAACTCCACAGGAGTAATAAAAAAAAAGAAGTTTGGATCATGTTGGCACCATTATTTGAGACCTATTTCGTTGGATTTCTCTCTTCACCCTTATCGCAGTCATACCTATCATTTTTCAACAATTGTTTTTTTCTTGTGGACCCAACCCCCTTCCAACACCCTTATTTGGGATTTACCCCATTGGATTCAACTTGTCACCCTGATTGTTGTGATACACTTCACCCATAACCCATTTTCTGTGTGGTCCCACCCACCCCTTTTCGTGTTCCCTCATCATCATGGCCCATACCCGTAGCCAAGACTTTGAAGCTCTCTTCACTACCTTGCACTCTAATTTCACAGAAACCCAACAAGAAGTGAGACAGCTCAGTGCCAATATTTCCACCATCAATCAAAAGATGCATTCCTCCATCGTCTCAATCATGGAACTCAAACAAGAACTCAAATAAGACATTACTACCCATCTTGAATCCATCGCTACGATGATCTATGCCAAGCTGCATATCCCTACAGAGCTTCCCTTATCTGGCCCACCTTTGCATACTGAAGGTGAAACTTCCTCTCATTCCCAGAATTTTCAGCCCCATCACTTTCAGCGTGACCTACGCCTTCCGCATGTGGATGTGACCAAATTTGATGGATCAGATACCACTAGCTGGGTAACTCAAATGGAACATTATTTCTCTTTGTATGGCATTACAGATGAGTTGGCCAAACACTGGTATGGTGTTCTCCATATAGATCAAGAATGTTGGAAATGGTGGCAATGGAGAAAAAATGCCCGCCAAGGGTATGTGGCTTGGACACACTTTGTGGTGGAGCTTTATGAATGCTTTGACACTGACACCAACCATTTAGGTCGTTTGACAAAGTAGAAAAAATCTGGTGTAGTGGAAGACTTTATAGTTTCTTTTGAGTGACTGGCTTTCCGTAAAGAGGGCATGTCTAATGTTTTTTTTGGAGAATGTTTTATCAGTGGCCTCAAGGATGCGATTCATTCTCTTATCCTCATGGCTCAGACTCAGAGTTGGGTGGACGCTACTAAAATAGCTAAGGAAGCACAACAGGTTGTCTCTTCTCAAAAAAGTAGTTACTCCCACTCCTCCTTCTACTCCACTAAAGATCCATAAATTGACTAGGGACGAAATGGCTGAATGCCAACTCAAAGGCCTTTGTTATAATTGTGATATTTTCTGAGACACAAGTGTAAGGAACAAAATATTTTTATGGCCATATTGGAGGATGTTTCAGAAGAGGATGTTGAGGCTCCCCTTGTGTCAGGGTCACCTGAACCCACTGACATAACCCCTCCCTCAAACCCTCCCGAAGTAGAACCAATCATTTCCCTAAATGATATCACTGGCTTCTCTACTCCCCAAACCCTCAAGATAATTGGTTACATCAAGCATGGGAAGGTCATCATTCTTGTTGATAGTTGAAGAACCCATAATTTTATTCATCGCTGCATTTCCCAAGAAACTAATTGCTATATCCGTGTAGTCAATAATTTTAAAATCATGATTTCCAATGGTGGGTCAATGAAATGTGGAGGGCATTGTGAAAATGTGCATCTCCAAATTGGTGAATACCATCTGAAATCTCATATGTTTTCTATTGACATGGGCGGTTGTGACATTGTGTTGGGTGCAAAATGGCTAAGGACTTTGGGTCCCATTCTCATGGATTTTAAGGAATTAACCATGAATTCGACCAGGAGGGCCAACAATATAATTTCCAAGGCATCACCATAGGTTCCTCGGAGATCATTAGTTCCCATCGCATGGAAAAGATACTCAACGAAGGTCATTCTAGCATTATTTCCCAAATCCATGCCATACAAGAAACTGAGATACCCTTTGTGCCAAAACACCTCCAATCCATCCTCTCTAAACATCAAGTGGTTTTTTCCACTCCCCAAGGACTTCCTCCTTTCTGTGGTGTTCATGATCATTCCATTCCCCTTGTCCCGGGAATCCTTCTTCCCAATATACGTCCCTATCGTCACCCCTTTTCCAAAAAAAATGAAATTCAAAAAATTGTTCAAGACCTACTCCACGCAAGTGTTATCCGACCTAGTACAAGCCCCTACTCTTCACCTGTGGTCATGGTCCTTAATAAAGAAGGTTCTTGGTGGATGTGTCCTAACTTCCACGCCCTCAAAAAAGTCACCATTAAAGACAAATTTCCCTTTCCTGCCATTGATGACCTCTTGGATGAATTGAGTGGCGCCCAATTTTTTACTAAACTTGATCTTCGTTCTGGCTACCACCAGATCCATATGAAAGAGGAAGACATTCCTAAGACTCATAAGGGCCACTATGAGTTTTTTGTCATGCCCTTTGGCTTTTGTAATGCTCCTTCCACTTTCCAAAGCCTCATGAATCATGTCTTATGTCCCTTTCTTCGTCATTTTGTCTTAGTTTTCTTTGATGATATCCTCATCTATAGTAAAACCTGGACAACCCATATTGCTCATGTGGATCGAGTTCTCCATCTACTCTCTTACCACCAAATTTTTCTCAAGCAATCTAAATGTGATTTTAGTGCCTCAGAAGTCGAGTACTTGGGTCATCTTGTTGGCAAGGCCAGCGTCAGGGTGGATCCTAAAAATATTGAAGCTATGTAAGATTGGACTCACCCAAAGACTCTCAAAATATTGTGTGGATTTATGGGTTTAACATGTTATTGTCGCAAGTTTGTTAAGAATTATGGAAATATTGTGGCACCTCTCACTACACTCCTTAAAAAGAATTCTTTCACTTGGACTCCAATAGCTACTCAGGATTTTCAAACCTTAAAGATGGCCATGTGCACCACTCCATTCCTGGCCCTTCCTGATTTCACAAAGACCTTTGTCTTGGAATGTGATGCTTCTGAGAAAAGAATTGGCACTGTCCTTATGAAAGAGGGTCAACCTTTGGCCTTTACCAACAAACAGATGTATGAGCACAATTTGGGAAAATCAATCTATGAAAAGGAAATGTTGCCTATTCTTCATGTCGTGGATCTTTGGCACCCTTATCTATTGAGACAACTCTTCCAAACTAAGACAAATCATCAAAGCATCAAGTATTTTCTGGAACAACTCCTTTCCTCCCCAGAGAAACAAAAATATGTGACTAAGCTCTTTGGATATGATTATGAGATCATTGACAAGAAAGGAAAATACAATGTGGTTGTTGAAGCACTTTCTCAAAAATATGAATATGAAGGGTACCTTTTTCTCTCTCCTTCATTGTACTAGATTGGCTCCAAGATGTTGTACTAGATTGGCTCCAAGATGTTTGCCAGGAATGGCTACACGATCCCAAAAGTTTGCATCTGATACAAAAATTGTAGTCCAATTCTCCATTTTCCCCAGGGTACTATTGGCTCAATGATGAGCTTCGATACAAAGGTCATTTGTATTTAAGTAAACAGTCAAAACTTAAATCCACGATACTTTCTGAGCTTCATGCTACACCCACAACTAGGCACTCTGGGTTTACCAAAACCTATGGCAAGGTCAAATGTTCTTTTTTTTGGGATGGTATGAAACATGACGTTCATAATTTTGTGGTTGAATGTGATGTGTGTCAACTCAACAAGGGAGAAAAAGTCAAATCTCTTGGCACACTACAACCACTTCTGATTCCACCTGCTATTTGGTGGGA
Organism: Picea engelmannii; assembly: GCA_009831015.1. Classification (NCBI taxonomy): domain Eukaryota; kingdom Viridiplantae; phylum Streptophyta; class Pinopsida; order Pinales; family Pinaceae; genus Picea; species Picea engelmannii. The sequence continues at coordinate 512,090 of ML784995.1, forward strand.
TATCTCTATGGATTTTATTGTAGAATTACATAAATCGGGAAATAAATCAATCATCATGGTGGTAGTTGATCATATTTCCAAGTATGCTCATTTCTATGCTCTTAAACACCCATTTACAACATCCATTGTCGCTCAATTTTTCATGGATTAGGTCTTCAAGCTTCATGGCATGCCACATTCTATTGTCTCTTATCACAACCCAACTTTCACCAGCAATTTTTGGCAAGAACTATTCAAGCTACAAGACACCCAATTGCATCTCATCACAACTTATCATCCCCAGACTGATGGTCCAAATGAAATTGTCAACAAGTGTTTGGAAACATATTTGAGGTGTTTTGCATTGGAAAGAAAAAATCAGTGGGATCAATGGTTACCACTATTTGAATGGTGGTACAACACTTCGTACCATACAACTACCCGCTTGACTCCTTTTGAAGCGGTATATGGAAAAAATCCACCTTCAGTTCTCTCATATTTTCCAGGTGTCTTGAAGGTCTAGGTGGTTGAACAAATGCTTACAGTTTGAGAGGCTATTATTCATACCCTCAAAGAGAATTTGGTCATGGCCCAGAATCGCATGACAAAAAAAGAAGATGAAGGTCGCTCTGAATGTCAATTTGCAGAAGGAGATCAGGTGTTTCTTCGATTGCAACCCTACAAGTAAAATTCCCTCAAGGTTGACCATTGTCAAAAACTGGCACCCAAATTTTATGGTCCTTATACTTTTCTCAAGCGTGTGGGACAAGTGGCCTATCAGTTAGCTTTTCCCAGTCATTCTAAGATCCATCATGTTTTTCATGTTTCCTTCTTAAATAAGGTGATTGGAACTCAAATCCAAACTCAAACTAACCTTCCCGAGTTGGATGAAGAAGGCTCCATTTGGCTACAACCATAAGCGTTTTTGGACTAGCGTGAGTGTCATCTACGTCAGTGAACCATGAAGGAAGTGTTGGTCCAGTGGAAAGATCCAACTCCAGTAGATGCCACTTGGGAACCAACTACCATTCTGCAAAAATTTCCCCATATCAAGCCTTGAGGACAAAGTTGTTTTTAAGGGGGAGGACATGTTAGGGACCTAACCCATCACATAGGTAGAATAATATATTTCCATGTAATAAAGTTCAATATTAATAAGGCCTAGCAATGAGGAAGAATAAGTCCAATGTAAGAAGACCTAATAGAAGCTTCCGCTTCTAGAAGGATCTTCCTCTAGATGGTTCTTTTGATAGACATATTTAGTATAAATAGGAGTCGAGGGTATGAGAACTTTTGTCTTGGATATTATTTTAATAGAGCTATGCTCTACTGGAGGTTTCCCCCTCCAAGAGGCAAGTGAACATTGCTCTCAGTAATCAAAGTGCTCTTTCTGGTATTATTCTGGTATCATTTTGGTATTATTGTGGTGTTGTTCTGGTTATATTGTTGTTCATATGCCATTTCTAGCTATTTATTTATGTTCTACATACTTCTTATATATGAAATATTACAAGATATTACTTGGTTTATGAATTATACAGACAATCAACAATGCTCGAAGGAAGATATAAGGAAAAACTTCCTCAATTTATTCAAAAATCAAGACAACGGTCACTTGGAAGCACAAAAACTAAAATAAATGAAGAAAAATCTGGGAGAAATAGTATGAGAATATGATAATAGGTTTAAAGATTTATTAATCCAAATCCCTTATGCAAATGACGAAAATTTGCTAGTACAATGGTATGTAGCAGGATTACTACAAAATATCATAATTCACCTCTGAATGTACGATCTTCATTCATGTGAAGACATCCTAAGAAAAGAACAATGAATTGAAATGGATGATGAAGGAACCCTGTCTTTGAAAATCATTGAAAAAAACTGGAAGAAAATCCCACAAAGCTACGATAATCAATCAGAAACATGTCGATTGCACACAATGAACTCTAGTGTACCCTTTTCTCAAGTGAGGGTCACACAAAATATTAATGCAATTTCATTGATGTGTTATACCCAGTAGTTAGACACATCTATATCGAAACTTACTGTGATATTTTTGAAACCTCGACAAATCACGCAACAAGATACCTCCCGAACAATATAAGGAATGCATGCCCCAAGTGGTGCCATATATGTGAAGAAAATAATCATTCCACCCAGGAATGTCGGTTGAATGGAAAGAATAGACCAAAAATTCACTCAATATATCATACACGGGTGGTCGACCAACATGTCGACCAAGAAAATGGAAATGAATACAGAGGATGAGGTCGAGGGGGTTATCAAGGTCGAGGAAGAGGACGGGGAATATTTTGTAGAGGACGTGACAGAGGATGCTACATTTATTTAATTGTTTGAAATATGGTCATATTATCCCAGACTTCCGAATCAAAGATAGAACCGATCTCAAGTTTTGTAACATTTTCGGAGTAGTAGATCATTCCCTCGAGGATTGTCCAATTGTACTAGAAAAAATTATGAATAAAATAAATGTAAATCTCTTTCACACAATACCAAAAAAAGAGATCTTGAATTCAAAGAAACTTGATGTAGTAACACATTTACGATCCAGTGAAGATATGTATCCAGACATATTAAGTCGACAAAGGAGAGAATGACATATATACCCCGATCCATATCAACAAGACAAACTTATGCGGGAAGAAATGAAATTCTTCAAAAATATGGACCAAGATAAAATAAACAAGGGAGGATATACAAACATTTATGATATGACATTAGATGAATTTCTACAACTATTAAAATAAAAGAAGGTGATCAGTTGTTTGATCGACCTACTGGGTATTCTAAGAGAATATAAAGAAGAAGAAAATATTTATTAATAGTTTGCTCCATCTATCCCAATAACAGAATACAACTGACTTCGACCCAAAATTCGACCTCGAAATTGACAAATACATGATCAAGGAAGTCGTAGTTGATTTTGGATCTCAAGTAAACATACTCCCAAGAGAAACGTGGATTCAACTCAGAAAACCACTGCTACAACCAACCATGAATTTCCTAAAGATAGCATATCAGAGGTTCATTGAAACAATCAGTACCCTTAAAATCATAATAAGATCTATAATGGGAATACCAACAAGATTCAATTTCGAAGTAATCAATTTGTTCAAAGGCATTCTTTCCTACCATGCATTAGTCGACAGACCTTGGGGAAGAAACATGTGAGCTACAATCTCCCTTGAAAGAGATAGGGTCAAATTGAAAGGGAGTGGAAGAAAAATTATAATCCCACTGGATCCAAAGGAAGGAAAACCTTGGGTCAAGACATGAGATGAAGCTCAGGAAGCCTGACGACTATATAAAGTAATAAATGATCAAATATACAATTTCGAGCCAAATAGTGAAGGAGAAATCCTAGTTGGATCTCCCTTATCAATAGGAAAAAATTTTGATACAAAATTGCACAAATGGCAAATGAAGAATTATGAAACCCAAGAAAAATAATTTTGGTCGATATAATCCATACCAATAACAAGATCCAAATTATGATTCTTAGTACAATTTGTACCTATTGTGGTAGAAATAAAGTTAAATCAAATGTCGACACTCATTCTAACTTATAAAACTGCAAGGCAACCCCTACGGTTCAGTGAAAGGAACTCACTATCGGTGCATGTTAGCTAAGTGTCCAAGTCGATAAAAGAATAGAGGAAAATTCAAAGTCTAGTCGAGTATTTCATAAGTCAAGTCACTCGATGGTGTGAAACGCATGCACCTAGACTACATAAATGGAGCATTGCCACTTTATATTTTGTCAAAAGATTTGGGGGGAAACAATTTTTCGACAAACCTGGACATTCTGACATTCAAATCTGGGTTCGAACCAGTGTCTCAAATTCAACAATGTGATAAGCAATGGAAAAACATAGGATACCTGGATGAATGAGTATGGACACACATGTTTATAAATACATTATCTGACATACCACATAAATGGTATAAGATAGAAGAAGAATCCATACATACATTCGACTAGAATGTAATTAAAAGTAACTTTCTTAAAGAATTTGAATTTAGATCAGAGGAGGCACTTGTGCAAGAAGCAACAAAAGAAATCAAAAGAATTTTAGAAAAAACAAGTCCTAAGAAGATGAAGGAAAAAGGAAAATCCAAAGTCAATTTAGTCTCAACCTCGAATTGTAATTTTGTATCAACTCAGAACATAAATATTGTCATAGCTCGTCGGATAGATATGGAAAACATAAGTTTTCTAGGGCAGATCTTCCATTGGAATAAAAATCACCCAAGTGTACAAAATCATGCCAAAACAATTTGCTTTGTGACCAAGGAATTAGATAAAGAGGAGAAAGAAGATACATACAAGCCTGAATTCCCACCAAATTATCTAAAATTCGTTGAAGGAGAGCATCAATTAGACGAATCAAAAGCACAAAAATGGATGGATGCAGAAATCAGGACCAAAGAATTCGACATTTCGATAGATGATCGACAAAAAATGGCCAGAATAGGTGACTAGAGTGAAAATCAAACCTTATATTAGTCGACCTATTAAAATAATACTAGGATGTTTTTTCCAGAGATTATAAATACCTAAAAGGATTAGTATAAGAGATGGTTGAAATGAAAATTGAACTAATACTTTGAGCCAAGCCTGTCAAAAAATGGTCGTATAAATTAGCACATAAATACAAGCCTATTTTCCAAAAGGAAATTGAGGAAATGCTAGTTTCTAATATCATATATCCAATTGATCAGTCGGAATGGGAAAGTCCCATGGTCATGCAACCAAAGAAGCATGATCCCAAGAAGCTAAGAATCTACGCCGACTTCCAGGGATTGAACAAAATCACAGTAACAAATCCATCTCCAACACCATATGTTGATGAGATCATCAACAAAGTCACAGGGAATGAATGTTATTCCTTTACCAGTGGATTCTTTGGATAAAATCAAGTACCCATAGAAAAAGAAGATCAATAAAAAACTACATTTGTATCTGAGTTCAGATCATTTTCATACAAAGTCATTCTCTTTGGTATCAAAAATTCCCTGGAAGTCTTCTCCAGGATAGTGGTCAAGGAATTCCAAGAATACATAGGCAGACTGATGCAGGAGCATCACCAACAAAGCGTGTGTGGAGGACAATTGGGTGCAATAGCATGTATTTTGAAATATTTTGAATTCCAAAGTTGGTGTAATTAATGTAATATTTGGGGAAGATTTTGATTTGTGAAAATATTTAATGCTTGGAGGTTGAGTCATCGCATAATATAGATGGGGGGATGTATTTTGTTTTAATGTCGAAGATTGCAGTAGAGATCTGGAGCTTTCGATCTTATCTGTCTGACTTGAATATTTATTGTAATAGATGTTAAGTGGTTGACATATTTTATTTCAATAGGATAGCATAGAGTAGTTGGAGGAAAAAGGCTCGAAGAACACCTCTTGTATAAAGCTTTGTAACGTTGTCAAGAAGAGGCTATTGAATCTATTATGTAGATTGCCATTGTAGTTGTTGGCTCTCTAGCCATGAGGAGATATTGAATCTATTGTATAATTTGTAGAGTGTTGGAGGAGAAGTGTATGAATCCATGTATATGACTGTTGAATGAATATAATGGAGTATTGCCTCAAATGTATGTTGTTGTTGTTGTGTCTATCTAGATGAATGAATGGTAGACTTTATTCTTATTTGAAATTCTCTGTTATTTATGGTTACTGTGGTCTATGAATGCATTTACATGGTTGAATGCAGAGGAATGCAGAGGAATGCTTGCTAAAAGTGATTGTCAAGTTGGGAGCCAGAGTGAAGATCAATGTCCCAATGTATGAAGGTAATTTAGACACGGAAGATTTTATTGATTGGATACGAGAAATGGACAAGCATTTCAACTATGAAGATGTCTAGGAGGAGAAAAAGGTGAGACATGTTGTCACTAGGTTGAAAGGACATGCAACATTGTGGTGGGATGAACTGCAGGCTGACAAAAGAAGCAAGGGAAAACAAAATATTAAGAGCTAGGATAGAATGGTATCCAAAATAAAGGATAAATTCATACCCAAAGATTACCATATAAATTTGTTTAGGAGGATGAAAAACCTAAGACAAAAAGGAATGACTGTGAAGGAATACACAGAGAAGTTCTATAGATTGAACATCAGGGCTGGACAGAGAGAGAGAGACGAAGCAAAATTTTCCAGGTACATCAACAACCTAAGATGTGATATCTAGGATGAAATCAACATGGCGACAGTTAGAATAGTAAAGGATGTGTATCAGATTTCGTTGAAAGCAGAAGAGAAGTTAGCCAGGAAGCAGAATCAACAAAACAGAGGTAGAAGCTTAAACATAGGCAAGGGAGTTTCCCATGATAAGACACAAAATCCCAAGGGTGAGATGGAGAAACCACATAGTCACTTTGAGAGAGGAGGAAGATCCCGAGGAAGAAAGAGTGGTGGAAGAAACTATTTTCCCAGAGGAAGGGGAAGAGGTAGAGGAGGAGAAGTGAGATGTTATGCCTGTGGAAAAATAGGGCACATGTCTTGGGAATGCCCCGAGGGGAAGAAAGAAGGAGGTGAAGCTCACATTTAGGAAGCGCATAAGCGAGATGTTGCGGCAGAAGTTGTAGAGGATGGGAAATCCTTGATGATGAAGAAGGTTCCTTTGAATCAAGAGACAGAGATTGAAAATCCAATGTAGAGGAACAGTTTGTTTAGGACAGCTTGCAAGATGAAGGATAGAGATTGCAAGGTAATAATTAACAGTGGGAGCACTGACAACTTAGTATCCACAGAGATGGTGGAGAAATTGGAGCTGGAGACGATTGCACATATGACATCGTATAAAGTCTCATGGTTGCAAAAAGGTCACAAGGTAATAATAACTAAACAATGCCTTGTTGAACTTAAAATAGGTGGATATAGAGACGAAATCCTGTGTGATATGATTCCCAAGGATGTATGTCATGTTTTGTTGGGAAGACATTGGGAGTATGACATGAATGTCATTCATGATGGGAGAATAAATACCTAGATTTTGGAGAAGAATGATAGGACACACATGTTGCTTCCAATTGAAGAGAAGAAAGTGAAGGATGAATCCATCACAAGCATACTTCTCATGAGTGGGAAGGAACTCCTGAATGAAGTAAAGAAGGAACAAGAGATGCAGTTTGTTGTAGTGAGGAAGTTGAGGGTTATCCTTACAAGTACTTCAATGGAATATTTTCCTGAGGAAATTCAAGAACTATTAGAGAAATTTGCTGACATTGTAGTGGATGAGTTTCCAAGATCATTACCACCTATCAGAAGTATCATCCATTACATTGATTTGATATTGGGAGCAAGCCTGCTGAATAAAGTTGCATATAGGTTGACACCTCAAGAGAATGAGGAGGTTGAAAGACAGGTTCAGGATTTTTTAGATAAAGGATTTGTTAGAGAAAGCTTGAGTCCATGTGCAGTACCAACTGTATTGAGTCCGAAGAAGGATGAAGGGTGGAGAATGTGTACAGACTCAAGAGCCATAAACAAGATCACCATTAGATACAGATTCCCATTGCCAAGGATGGATGAATTGATGGATTGTTTGAGTGGAACGAACTACTTTACAAAGATAGACTTGAAAATTGGATATCACCAGATAAGGATGAGAGAAGGTGATGAGTAGAAAACAACATTCAAGACAAATGAGGGATTGTATGAATGGCTTGTTATGTCATTTGGATTGACAAATGCCAGAGTACTTTTATGAGGTTGATGAATGAAGTGTTGAAAGATTTCATTGGCAAGTTTGTGATTGTATATTTGGATGGTATACTGGTCTTTAGCAAGACTAAAGAGGAGAATTTGAGACATTTAACGTTGGTGATGAGGAGGTTGCAGCAAGAGAAGCTATTGATTAATCTGAAAAAGTCCTCTTTCATGAAAACATAACTCATATATTTTGGTTTTGTGATTTCTTCAAATGAATTGAGGATGGATCCCGAAAAGGTGAAAGAAATAAGAGAATGGTCATCACCAAAGAAAATATTTGAGGTGAGAAGCTTCCATGGATTAGAAAGTTTCTATCAGAAGTTCATCATAATTTTTAGTTGGATTAATGCTCAAATGATGGATATAGTGAAGAAAATACACAAGTTTTTCAATTAGACAGAAGAGGCTGAGAAGAGATTCAATATATTGAAGGATAAGATAACGAAACAACTTATTCTGGTTTTACCGGACTTCAAAATACATTTTAGGTGAGGTGTGATGCGAGTGGAGTTGCAAGTGGAGTGGTCTTAAGCCAAGATAACAAACCTGTTGCATATTCAGTGAGAAGCTGAATGAAGCTAAAAAGAATTACTCCACATATGACAAAGAGTTATATGCCATAATTCAAGCCTTGAAGAAATAGAGGCACTATTTCGTACCGAAGGATTTTATTTTGTATAGCGATAATGAAGCTTTGCAATTCATAACCAGACAATAGAAATTAAACTAGAGACATGCTATGTGGATAGACTTTATGAAAAATTTCACTTTTTCCATTAAACATATTTCTAGTAATGCTAACAAGGTTTTTGATGCATTGAGTAGGAGAGGTTTGATTCTGCAGGAATTTCAGGTCAATACCTTGGGGTTTTAACACCTTAAGGATATGTATTGTGATGATCCAAATTTCAAAGAAACATATGAAGCATGCGTGAATCCTGTGCTCAGAGACAGAAGCTAATGGGTTGAATATTTGATTCAAGATGGGTTGTTGTTGAGAGGTTGCTAGCTGTGCATACCAAAATGCTCAATGAGGGAAAACCTATTGAAAGAGAAACATAGCGGCGGTCTAGCCAGACATTTCGGCCATGACAAGATGTTTGTACAGTTAAATGGTTCATATTATTGGGCAGGTATGAGAGAATAGGTCAAGAGTTTTGTGAACAATTGTAATATTTGTCAGTATGCCAAGGGGAAGAAGCAAATTACTAGGTTGTATCAACCATTTCCTATCCAGAGAGGCCTTGGGATGCAATAAGCATGGTTTTCATGTTGGTATTTCCCAGAAAACAAAGAGGGAGTGATTCCATATTTGTGGTAGTTGACAGATTTTCAAAGATGACACACTTTATCCCATGCCAGAAGACTAGTGATGTAATACAAGTTGCAATGTTTTTTTCAAAGAGATTGTGAGACTCCATGGATTGCCTAGGAGTATAGTTTCAGACAGGGACACCAAATTTTTTGGTCATTTCTGGAGGACGTTGTGGAAGAAACTGGGGACAGAGCTATCTTTTAGTTCTGCATATCACCCGTAAACAGATGGACATACCGAAGTAGTGAATCAAAGTTTAGGGTATTTGTTGAGGAGTTTGGTCACTGAACACCATAGTCAGTGGGATCAGATTCTAACATAGGTGGAGTTTACATATAATGAATCAGTGAAGAGAAGCATTGTGAAGAGTCCATTTCATATAGTGTATGGAATGAAACTGAGGGGAGTGTCAGAGTTAATATACCTGGAGCAGAATGAGTTTAGGAGCGCTAGAGCCAAAGACTTCACTTCAGAAATGTAGAAGCTTCATGATCACATTAAGAAATAATTGCATAAGAGAAACAATGAGTATAAGTGCAGAGTTGATCAAAACAGGAGGAAACTTGAATTTGAAGTTGGAGATCAAGTTATAGCACATTTAAGGAAGGAGAGTTTTCCAAGGGGAACATACAACAAGCTAAAGTTGAAGAAGATATGACCGTGCAAAATCCCGAGAAGATTTGGTGAGAATGCTTATGAAATAGACCTACCAGAGGATGTGGGAATATCACCCATATTCAATATTGAAGACATGTATCATTACAGGGAATATGGAGCCGAAGGGTCAAAAGATAGAGAGGATATCCAGTGGAAAAAGAAAATGCTTGTAGCAGAGAGGTCACATATGGAGAAGATTGTGGATCAACGGATTGGCAAGAAGACCCGAGGGAAGACATATTTTGAGTATTTAGTAAAGAGGAAAGGACATATGATAGAAGACGCCAGTTGGATTGGTGAAGAAGACATCCAAAAGCATGTAAGGTCAGTGTAGGAGCTCATGGACAGGAGTCCATGAATTTTTCAGCCAGAGTGTGATGCAGGAGCATCGCCAACAAAGCACATGTTGAGGACAGCTAGGTGCACTAGCGCGTATTTTGAAATATTTTGAATTCCAAAGTTGGCATAATTAATGTAATATCAAGGGAAGATTTTGATTTGTGAACATATTTAATTATTGGAAGTTGAGTCATCGCATAAGATCGATGGGTGAATGTATTTTGTTTTAATGTCGAAGATTGCAGTACAGATATGGAGATTTCTCTCTTATCTGTCTAACTTGAATATTTATTGTAATAGATGTTAAGTAGTTGAAAGATTTTATTTCGATGGGATAGCATAGAGTATTTGGAGGGAAAAGGCTCGAAGAGCACCTATTGTATAAATCTTTGTAACGTTGTCGAGAAGAGGTTGTTGAATCTATTGTGTATATTTCCATTGTATTTGTTCTCTCTCTAGTCGTGAGGAGATCTTGAATCTATTATATACGTTGTATAGTGTTGGAGGAGTAGTGTATGAATCCTGTATATGACTGTTGAATGAATATAACAGAGGAGTATTGCGTCAAATGTATGTTGGTTTTGTGTTTATCTAGATGAATGAATGGTAGACTTTCTACTTATTTGAAATTCTTTGTTATTTATGGTTCTTGTGGTTTATGAATGCATTTACATGGTTGAATGTATGAGTCACTGTGAATATTGAATAAGTTTCAATTGTTTCTCTTCTTTGAGCAAGTGCAAGGTGTGCATAGTGTCCACAAGGTGTGCGTCACCGAGCCTATCTCGAATCAAAGCTCAGAAGAGGTAGTGTGAATCTTATGTATGCAAGGACTGCATATGCGTCCTCAAGGAGTGTGTGACAGAGTCTCAGACTCGTAAGATGAGGAGGAGTAGCATGACTTTAGTCGCAGAGAATTGGTTGGAGAATAGTTGCAAAGAGTGTGAAATCATCCACAAAGAGAAATTGATTTGTGGAAGAGAACCTGTTGCAAGGCATGCACAGGTCGAGATTTCGACTAAGTGCCAAGGAAAGTGTTCTGAGGGAAGAAGAAATATGAGGAAGACAAGATCAGGAGGGACAGTGACAAGGAATATTTAAGGGGGATAATCTTTAAGGTTTCACAAAATCCATGAACGAGATCCGTTCCGGACGGAGATGGATTGTTCCAGACTATCATATCTGGGAGAACTACGTGGAGGTTAGTCATAAGGTGTTTCAACACTTCGTGATTCAGGAATTCTGGAGGTATTGTAAGAGGAGAGCCACAAACTCACAAAGTTGTCAAGAGATCTCAACCGTTGGCTACGGAGAAGACAAGTGGCAGCGAATTAGAAGTTCTGGAAGTCGAAATTCTGGATCGTTGTGTGCAAGGTGAACGGGAATTTCATGAAGTCATGAAACTCGAAGAATTCTTGGGTAGTCAAAATCAAAGAAGACACATGGAACGAGGTTCGGAGTTCGAAGGAGAACACCTCAAAAAGTGTCGAAGCCAGAGATCAGGATATCCCTGAAGCTCGAAATTACGAAGGGGCTGGTACACAGTCATAGCCGGTGGTGACTTAGGAGAAAAGGGACCTATGTATAGTTGTTTTGGTTACCCACGTGGACCCAAAGAGTTGATCTGAATCAATATCTTGAATCATCCAAGACCTGGAGGTCGAGCAGACCATAGGGGAGAAGGGGTTTTGTGCCACATACTATTGGGACACATTGTATGTAAAGATGGCATAAAAGTCAATATGGGAAAGAGAAAAATCTTCCTTGACTTAAAACCACCAATCTATCAGAAACAAATAAAAATATTCCTTGGACACACCAGATATTATCATAAGTTTATTTGACATTATCTTGATATTACTTTTCCAATTGAAGAGATACTAAATAAACAAGTGGAATTTCAATGGATCCAGGATGTAATAACTCTTTTGAACTATTAAAAAGAAAGTTGATTGAAGCACCAATACTAATATTTCCTGACTGGTCCAGAAAATTTCATGTACATATCGATGCATATAATGTTGTTGTCAATGCTTTTTTAGCCCATTCATATGATGATATGGTTGACCATCCAATGCATATTCCATCTGAAATATAAACAAAGCATGACGAAAATTACTTGACGACGAAGCATGAAGCTTTAGCAATGATCTTTTCCCTACAAAAATTCAGACGCTATCTCAGATTGAATCCCTTTGTATTTTTCATTGATCATAAATATTTGAATTATTTAGTCAACAAACTAGTCCATCACAGTAATATTTGTCATTGGCTATTACTCTTCCAAGAATTTGAATTTTAAATAATAGTCTGACTAGGGAATAAAATTGTTGGTCTAAATCACCTATCCTGACTAGAGACATGAGAAGATATGATTGGGATAGATGATGATCTACCAGATGTGAACTTATTCAAGGTGGAAGCATCCCCTAAAGAATTAGAGGAAATTGTAAATTTTTTAGAATATGGGAAAGCATATGAGGACATCCCAGCCAACAAGCGGAAGATCTTAGCAATGAAATCTATGCCATTCACTCTTATAAATGGATACCTATACAATTAGGACCGGGTAGTATCCTGCGAAGATGTGCACTAGAGCATGAATGAGAAGAAATAATTTCTGAGGCACACACAGTCCTAGAAGGAGGGAACTTTCAAGCTGACACAACAACTAGAAAAATTCTTCAAGTCGATCTTTGTTGGCTAACACTACATCAATATTGTTGAAAAAAAATAAAGAAATGTGACAAGTGTAACATCCCCACCCACAACAGGTTGGGAAACGCCACTACTCGTACACTTCACTTAGCTTTGATACCAATTTGTAACATCCCCAGCCACCAACAGGCTAGGCAACACCACTACTCGTACACTTCACTTATCTTTGATACCAATTTGTAACGTCCCCAACCACCAAAAGACTGGGCAACATCACAGAGGAACATACATAAATACATACATACATACATACATACATATATATATATAAATATATATATATATATATATATATATATATATATATATATATATATATATATATATATATATATATATATAACATGCATTTCTAATGAATTTAAAACAAATAACACTAAATTATTTCTACCATACAGAATGAAATGGAATCGACAACAATTCCTACATGCAATGGAACACATGATAACATTTCAAGAATCACAAACATGCATAACATACATAATTAAGCACGAAAATGGAACTTATCTTTTAACTGGAGAAAAAACCACCAACTGCATGCAAACCTTCCATGAACCTCCCAGCCTTAGACCACACTTCTCATCACTCTCAGTAGTGGGTCACCCTCGAGCTGGGACTAAAATCCACTGGGCAAGGGATTCCTAGGCTAGGCAAGGTCAATAGGAAAGTCACACATTTTAAGAGGAAGGATTCTCTCCCATGATCCCCTTATGCCCACTGCTCATAAAATCACATTCCCCACATACCTCTCCCACCCCAGGAGTATGCGCATTCATTGTCACACAGTCCATCAACTACTCCACCTCCCTTACCTTGGGCTTCAGCAACAGGCCAGACCAGAATTATCAGAGCTCTGTAGTAGCTACAGGACTCCCTTCAGGAGAACTCACTTCCTCGGCACACTCTCACACCTAGATATAGTTTCTCATAAGCCTGATAACTTTCTTCTTCAATCCACAACAACCTCTCTCACCTGGAGAGAGAGTTTCTCACATTCTTGACAAACTGCCTCTTCAACCGCGGGATTGACAACCTGCCTCTTCAACCCACAATAGCTAAGTCGGGTAAGGCAAAGGATGACTTAGTAAATTAGAGAGGTGCACAATGGCCACAGGTTCAACAATGGCATAAATGGTTGGATGAGTTCTTTCTCAATGTGTGAGTGAAATCGTGAGGAGAGATGGGGTAGACTAGTTTAGCATAGCGAAGATGGTGAGAGAGTGAGAGCCAAAACTGTATGTGTGTGAACCTCCCTGCGTGAGTGAGTGAGTGTGTTAGTTCGTAACAGTAAGAACTCCCCCCTTAGGTCTGCATGTTCCTGAGCCGACACATGTCACTCATGAAGCACATTCCTTTCCCTTTGGAAGTCACCCGTCCTCCTCGAGGAATTTAGGATAAAAACATATCGTTTTAAAAATCTTTTGGAATAATAAGAAATTATTATTCTCTTGGACTTAATCCCTTAGGCTTAGCCCCTCTTTCCAAACTCTCATCCCCCTCTCCCTTACCCATCCTAGTGGAGCTTAGTCGCCCATTCTCTTTTATTATGGTCAGTCTACATGCAATGATGTTTTTATATTAATTATTTGAATATTTACATGTACAAAATAGGCTCCTTGCCTTTAAAACCTAGGCTATTTGGCCTACTAACACATAAGCCTACCAGCTTATAATTTCCCGGCTCAACAGCATACAAAACATGTTTACAATTCATAATACAACTGGGGATCTTCCTAGGGATATTACAATCCCCTCCCCTTATTTTTGTATTGTCCTCACTGCAACTTATTTACACAACATCATCAAGATTTTAAAAATCTTCAAAAAGATGTGGGTATTGAGCCCGCATAACATCCTCATGCTCCCATGTCGTGTCCTCAGGACCGTACCAGGTCCACTGGACCTTTACAAGCCTTATGGATCGATTCTGGAGTTGTTTTCTCTTCTAGTCCAATATGCACACCAGATGCACTTGCAAGATGCCTTCTTGCTCCACCTGAATCACATTCCAATCAATAACATGATTAACATAAAGTATATATTTCTTAAGCAATGAAACATGAAACACATTATGTACATTTATGGATGTAGGCAATGCAAGCATATATGAAATTGATCCAATCCTTTCTAGGATTTCAAATGGCCCACAATATATGGTTTCCAACTTGGAAGAGTTTCCCAGCTTCAGGGAACTTTTGTTGGCTTTCACTTTCAAGAAAACATGATCAGTCACTTTAAACTCCCTATGGGTTTTGTTCTTATCAACATAACTTGTCTACCTGTCTTGGGTAGCCTTCAAATTCTACTTAATCTTGAGCATTTTCTCTTCCATTTCTTTGAGTAACTCTAGCCCAACCACTGCCCTATCAGTTGGGTTGTCCTAACTTATTATTTTGTTGCACTTTCTACCATAAAATGATTCAAACGGGCTCATCTTCAGTGATGCTTGATACCCATTGTTGTAGGAAAATTATACCAAGTGTAGGTAGTCTTCCCATTTAGATGGTTTGTCCATCACATACATCCTTAGCATGTCCTCTATCACTTGGTTCACCCTTTCTGTTTTCCCATCAGACTCAGGATGATAGGTTGTTCTAAAGTTCATATACGTTCTGAAACCTTTGAATAACCACTTCCAAAACTTTGAGGTAAATTTTGGGTCTCTGTCATACACAATTTTCTTGGGAATATCGTGCAATCGTGTTATTTCCCTCATATACATATCGACAACATTAGTTGCCTTATGACTAGTCTTCAATGGAATAAAATGGGTTGCTTGAATAAGCTTATCCACCACCACCATGATGGAATCATGTATCTTATTTGTTCTGGGTAATCCTATGATGAAATCCATTGTCTCCACTTCCCACTTCCAATTAGGAATGGGTAAAGGATGTAGCAACCCTGATGGGTGCCTATGTTTAGCTTTGACCTTCTAACACTCCATACATATGGCGATGTATTCTGCAATTTCCTTCTTCATATCTGGCCAAAATCAATGGCTCTTAACTGCTGCCATTGTTTTTTGATATCCAAGGTGTCCAACATAAGGCACATTATGCATTTCTTTCAAGATCATAATTCTCAATTCCTATAAATTAGGTACATAAATTCTATTTTTGTACATGAGTGTTCCATCAGCTTCCAATTTATAATATTCCACTTTCTATAGCATATTACCTTTCAGTAGCTTTGCCACCAATTCCATGTACTGCAAATCTGCATTTGCAGCTTCCAAAATTTTGCCTTTAATATCAGTTTGATACATGCTAATGGTTGTAGCATGTAGTTCATGCACTCTTCTTCTGAGTGCATCAACCACTTTGTTCCTCTTTCCTTTGATATGCTTGATATCAAAGTCATAATCACGAAAGAATTCCAACCATCTACTCTACCTAGCATTCAAGGTTGGCTAATCAAACAAATACTTTAGACCATTATGGTTTTTCCTTAGTTCAAACCTCTTTCCCATGAGGAAATGTCTCCATTTCTTCAGACTATGCACTATGGCTGCCAACTCCAAATCATGAGTTGCATAGAGCCTTTCATGCTCTTTCAATTTTATGGACTTGTAACATATTACATACCCATTCTGGTTGAGGAATCCCCCCACTCCTTCTTTTCATGCATCTATACAGACTACAAAATATTCATTTGGATATGCAATCCTCGGGATTGGAGCACTGGTTAAAAATTGCTTCAATTGCTAGAATCTTCTCTCACATTCTTCTGTCCATTGAAATTTCTTCTCCTTCCTTTGCAAGGAAGTGATGGGGTGAGCTATCCTTGAGAACCCTATAATAAACCTTCTGTAATAGCCAGCTAGACCCATAAAGGATATGACTCTGTCACATTCTTCGACGCTGACCATTCTCTAATGGATTCTATCTTCTCGGGATCCACGGCTATCCCATCTTTTGAAATGATATGTCCCAAATAATGGATCTGCTTTTGATAGAATGAGGACTTTCTCAATTTGGCATATAGTTGGTGCTCTCTTCGCACTTGAAACACCATCTTCAAATGATTTTAATTCTCTTCTTCCAACTTGGAATACACCAGGATGTCATCCAAAAAGACTATGAAAAAATTGTATAGGTATTCTTTGAATACACCATTCATTAGGCACATGAAAATAGTGGGTGCATTTGATAACCCAAATGGCACCACTGTGAATTCATAATGACCATACCTTGTTCTGAAGGTAGTCTTGTTGATGTATTCATCCTTTATCCTTACCTGGTGGTACTCTGACCTGAGATCTATTTTTTGAAATATCTTGGCATCCTTCAACTGATTAAAGAGATCATCGATCCTTGGCAAAGGATACTTATTCTTAATAGTCACTTTCTTCAACTGTCTAAAATCAATGCACAATCTCAATGTCCCATATTTCGTCTTCACGAACAGGACCAGGGAACCTCAAGGTGACACACTTGGGCATATATACCCCTTCTTCAGAAGTTATTCAAGATGCAATTGCAGTTCTTTCAGCTCTAGTGTAATCATTTTGTAAGGAGTTTTTGACACTGGAGCTACTCCAGGCATTAGGTTTATAGATAAATCAATATCTCTCTTCGGGGGTAGTCCGGGTATTTCTTGGAATACATCTTCAAAATATTTTAATATTGCATGGTATTCAATATTTGACACCTTATCCTTAGGTGCTTCTTCCATATGAGCTGCAAATATTTGGAAACCCTTCCTGTAACACTTCCTCAGTTGCATTGCTGAGATTTATCTGACAGTAACTGCCCTTGGGATTCCTTGCACTTTCCTTGGGTTTCCTTCCTCATCCAAGCAAGTGAATTCCTTGTTACGACAGTCTAATATGGCATGGTGTTGGTCCAACCAATCCATCCCAATTAGAAATTCATAGGAACCTAAAGGTAAGATTCTCAATTTAGCCCTTGTGCTCAGTCCATTCATGTCCACTGGATAGAACTTAACCAACTCAACAACCTTTCTCTTGGCTCATGTATCTAGCTACACTAACCAATATTTTCCATGCTTGCTTCTTGGAAAATGCAAACTTTCCACCATTCTAGGATCTATATAACTATGACTAGCTCCTGAATCAATTAAAATAGTAATGGTTTGGTTGTTGATCATACCTTCCACTTCAATCATATGTGATTGATATTCTTCTTTCTTGTTGTCCAGGGTTGTGTAAATCCTTGGTACACTTCTTCCCATGTCCTCCACTATTTCTGTCTGTTGAACATTGTGGACAACTCTCACTTTGTCATTTATGTGGGGGCAATCTCTGTACCTATGATTTCCTTTACAACCACGACATTCCATAGGTGGCTGTTTTGGCATTTGCCCACCTACTTCAGCCTTCTTAGGCTCTCTAAAACTTGGATTTCCTTGAGGGATATTTCTAAAAAATGATTTCTTAGTTCCCTTCTTCCTTTGATCCATCTTGAATTTCTTCTTGTCTTCCTAAGCCTTCTGGAGAGTGGGATTTTCTCTTTGCTGCTCATATAATAATTTTTATCTCCTTTTAGTTTCTTCCATAGTTTTAGGATCATTATACTAGATCTTGTCACTGATGGAAGGTGGCATTTCACTCAGATACATTTTAATTTTAATAGTCTCATATTTGATGAAAGGGACATACTTCAACAATTCCAAAAACCTTCGTTCATATTCATCAATGGTCATGCTACCCATCTTGAGTTCAAATAACTCTTTAATCTTTCTGTCATAGTATCTCTTAGTCAAGTATTTATTTTCGAAATACTTCTTGAATTCATTCCAAGTAACATTTTTTTCTTTAATGTGATGTACCTGCACAAGTTGATCCCACCACATGGATGCCTTTCCTTTCCGTTGATACATTGAAATTCTTCCTTCTACATGAGAGGAATAATTCTGCAATTGGAAATATTTCCTCATTCCAAGCAACCATGTCTCAACATCTTCCTCCTTCTTGTGCTCTCCATCAAATGTAGGAGGTTTAATCTTGTTCATTTCACCCTTCAGTTCATCCACTCCAGATCTCCTATGCTTTCTAGTAGGATATGGGCTTGAACTACTGTGTCCACTCCTCTTGGAGTGCCCTTGGAAGTGATGATGGTGTCTTCCAACACTCCTTTATTTCCCCTTTCATCAGGAGACCCATGAATTCCTGATTTATTGTAGTTGGACTCCTTATCCAATTTCTTTTCTATCCTTTCCAGGCACTGTATCAACTTAATGTTGAATTCTCCCTTTTGTTTCCTAGATTTCATGATATTTTTGTTATCTGCTCGGTTAGTTTGGACATCTTTCTGCAATCTTTCAATGATTTTCATCATGTTTCCCTCCTTATCTATCTCTTCTCCATGCCCATTAGAGTTTGATCCTTCAACTCCCAAATGGAAATCCATTCCTCTAGCTTCATTCTCTGAACTGCAAGCATTATGTGCCTCCTCCATTTCTCTTCCCTAAGAAGCAATTCGGTTCGGTTCTGACAATCGTTAACTCTGCAAACACAATGTACAGTCAACAAAAATTTGTCAGGCCATTAGTCCTTAATAAATTCCATAGTATTCATAAACCAATCTAATTCAATAAAAATTTCAAATTTCATTCTACTATTCTCAAGCAATCAAGAATCCCCGCACATCTTTTCTTTTTGAGCTCTACTCTATTCTACAATAATTTTTCGGGCACTAGCCCCTTTCTCTTAGCCCCCAAGCGATGTGACCACAGGTTGTGGCCAAGCACTAGGTTGATAGGCACTTATTCAGGACTTCAGGCCTCTGGCTTCAGAAGTTTTCAAAGCACATCACAACAAATCTCTTGGAGTTCTGGATTGACAAAATCATGAAGTAGGGTGGATCAACAGTCCACGACTACCCAACATCCAACAACTGACACCCATTGTGGAACTTTAGGCATCTGAGCTCCGAGATTTCACATCCGCACACCCCCAACACCCCAAACCGATAATCTCCGAACACTTCCATTTCACCTTTGGTGATGTCATTACATCTTGTCACCTCAGCGTTACGAAACTTTTGAAAGTTCTTCCTTTCATTCCCTTAAGAAACATTCTTCTGAAGTGTCAAGTCTTTGGAATTCACAACTGGCGCCACACGTCCACTGGGACCCATGGTTTTTATACTTGAACTAAAATACCAAATAGTCACATCACTTAATGCCTTTCAAATTGTGGGGGCATGCATCCGCAGTTTGGAGTAACCCGCCTTTCGTCCCACAATTCCTCTTATGCTGACATGTAACCCCCTGGTAAAACCATGGTTTGGATTGTGGGACCGCCCTGAGAAATTAATTCTCGTGTAATCTGGGTCCCCGCAATTCCTCTTGGTCGTCGATCTGGATGTATCGTGATCAACGCCAATGTGGGCCCACCGACCTTTAACTATGTTATGAAACCTCAGGGCCCACATAGTATAGTTGTCAACATTCTAGGTGGGGGCACGTGGAAGGTATAGGAGAGGTCCACATCACCTCTAGGTGACTTCATCATGACTCACCACTTCGGCTCTTCGGGGCTTCGGAGCTTCGGGCTTCTGGATTTCTCGCCTCAACACACACTAATTCTCCTGAACAAGCCAATCTGCTGACATGGGTCCCTTTTGACGGATGGTTTGGATTACTCCGGACTTCAGAGCTTCAGGATTTCTTTGTCCTTCATACCATGCCATAACTTCCACACTTGGATTGATCCAATAGTTTTGGTCCAACTTCATCCCAATCCACTGGTCGAGCTCTTCCCCTTAGATCTACAGTGTAGATCCACTTTGGGGACTTCAAGCTTCGGGAGTTTCAACCTCTCCACACTCGTTTTCTCCCAAAGTGTTTTCACACGAAGTCCACCGATTTCCACCACATATCATCTCTCTCAGATCGACGACACAGACAGACTTCGTTACTTTGCATATTTCCAAAGGAACTCATGGCTAAATGCCTCGCAACTTTTCCAGATTTGACGATCAAGAATTGTCCTCCTTCTCTTGAATAGATTCCAAAAACCCACATTATTCTGTGGCCCAATACCACATCTTTCATGGTTTTATAATACTACTACACCTCCTGAGATTTGTTTCTCAAACCCCTTTCTCCTTAGAGGGTTGCTTCGACACTTAGTCGACTTTCGAATCTGTGCACTCCTTACAACAGATCTTCGGGTCCCTTCATGAGAAAAATCAAGTTATTTCTCAATATATTTTTGAGTCAAAGACTATGTCGACGCACTCCTTGCACCCAGGGACGCTCTGAACCTCGAATTTTTTTCCCTTTCAACAACAATTCACTCTGAAATCTTTGTCTTGTTAACCACTAACATGGCCCATCTAGGATCAGTGTTGAAACCATGGCTCTGATACCAATTTGTAATGTCCCTAGCCACCAATAGGATGGGAAATGCCACTACTCGTACACTTCGCTTAGCTCTGATACCAATTTTTAATGTCCCCAGCCACCAAAAGGCCAGGCAACGCCACTACTTGTAAACTTCACTTAGCTATGATACCAATTTTTAACGTCCCTAGCCACCAATAGGCCAGGAAACATCATAGAGGAACACACATATATATAACATGCATTTCTAATGAATTTAAAACAAATAAAATAGAACTACTTCTACCATACAGACTCAAATGGAATTGACAGTAATTCCTACATGCAATGGAACACATGATAACATTTCAAGAATCACAAACATGCATAACATACATAATTAAGCACATAAATGATACTTATCTTTTAACTAGAGAAAAAACCACTAACTGCATGCAAACCTTCCACGAACCTCCTAGCCTTAGATCACACTACTAATCACTCTTAGCAGTGGGTCTCCCCTGAGCTGGGACTAAACTCCATTGGGCAAGGGATTCCTAGGCTAGGCAAGGTCAATAGGAAAGTCACACAGTTTAAGAGGAAGGATTCTCTCCCAGGAGCCACTTACGCCCACTGGTCACAGACTCTCATTCCCCACATGCCAGTCCCACCCCAGGAGTATGCACCTTCACTATCACATAGTCCATTAGCTTCTCCACCTCCCTTACCTTGGGATTCAACAACAGGCTAGACCAAAATTCTCAAAGCTCTGTAGCAGCTACGGGACTCCCTCCAAGAGAACTCACTTCCTCAACACACTCTCTCACCTAGAAAGAGTTTCTCATAGACCTGAAAACCTACTTCTTCAGTCCACAACAACCTCTCTCACATGGAGAGAGATTTTCTCACAAGCCTGACAACCTGCATCTTCAACCGTGAGCTTGACAACCCACCTCTTCAACCCACAATATCTAAGGCGGGTAAGGCAAGGTACGACTAAGTAAATTATAGAGGTGCACAATGGCCATGGGTTCAGAAATGGCTGGATACGTGCTTGCTCAATGCGTGAGTGAACTCATGAGGAGATATGGGGTAGAAGTATCTAACCAAATGGGTATAAGTTGAACCAGTTGATAATTGTACAAAAGAAATAGCTGCAAAATTTATTTATGAAAACATAATTACCATATTTGGTTTGCCTCTGACAATATTCAGTGATTAAGGAACACAGTTTATCAATAGCACAATTGAAGTACTACTCGTAAAGTTCCTAATCGATCATAAAACAATGATTGTGTATCATCCACAAGCAAGCCAAGCAATTGAATCATTTAACAAAATACTACACAAGGGGCTAACTAAAATATGTGGACTAAATAGAGATGACTAGGATGATAAAGTCCCAACAGTACTATGGGATTATAGAACAACATATAAAAGATCAATTGGTCAAATGCCATTCAAATTATTTTATAGTCAAGAAGTTATAATCCCACTACACTTCTATCCCAATATATGCCATATAGCCTCCGCCTTGGATTTCTACCATAGACTTAACATGCGGCGATGATTCTATCAACTAACTCAATCAAAAGAAGAGAGAATGTTGGCGCAAAAACATCAGGAAATCCAAAAGAGCCAACAAAAATACTGGTATTATTGACATCTCAGAAATAAGGACATAAAGAATGGAGACTTGGTATTTGTAACATCCATGTTTCCCCCAGCTTGTAATTAATCATAAAATAGGATTACCATGCTAAGGCACGTGGATGATGTAAATGTATTATTGTTAGATTTCCCATAACTAACTGATGGGGGGTGAAGCCTTGAAGTACGGGCCATGATATCTCTAGAGGAAGGAAATAAGTTAATGAAGAAAGGACCAATGGTTGAATCATCAACCACCCCCATGAATGGAAGCATGGTCTAGCTGCAGAATGTTAGCCCGAAGTACCACAGAGACCTATAGACCCGAGCTTCCTTCTGACAGAAGGAACAGGCCAGGTCGAAAACCTTCCAAAGGAGGGAAGGTCAGATACATACAGACACCAGAAGAGAGTGCAAGATTGAAAATGGTATGCGGGAACCAAAAGAAAGTGCAGAGAACACGACCTAAAGGACCGAATGCGATCTTGATGTTGGGAAAGCATATGATAAACCTCGCAGGGTCATTGTGACAGAGAGATTTTTCTCTGAGAGATGGTCTAAATTCCCTAGGGATATCATGGCTTGGCATGGGGGTGGCTAGAGTGCTAAGAATGAATGCCTATGAGCCTATGCTTGGGTGGAAAGGCACACACTCAGAGTCAGTTAGTTGGATACAACTTGTAATAGATAAGTATTCTCATACCTTGTGAAATTGCGCTGTAATTGTGTAATAAAATTAGATATACTGTGAATGAACCAGGGATGGATATTTTTTCTTAATGATTTATATTGTATCCATTTTTGTGTCTTCTTTATGGTGTAATTAGGAAAGTAAGAAATTATATGAATTGGACATGTTTTGTATTCATAAATTCTTCTGCCCTATGGTGTCTTAAACTAGATCCACAAACTGTGAGTTCATCAATCTTGGGCACATTTTCACGTACACATGTCGACACTCCTAGTTGTTCAGAGTCCCTTGGAGGAGGGAGTCTATTAAATCTTAGGAGAGATAGTGCATGTATGCACAGGCTCTCTGCGAGGCAGGAAGAGACCGAGAACCACTTATGTTCTAGAGTTGAGGAATGAGCGTAAGGGGTGCACAGAAGGATTCTTCCAAGCGTTAAGTTCAAGAGAAAGAGTGAAAATCTCTTAATCCTTTCAGAGCTAACAAATATCAAGAAGAACAGTAAGGTTGAAGTATCAAAAAAGGGGGGGGGGTCCCTTGTTTGGAAGGCGAACGGACGAAATCTGTTTGGAAGAAGCCATGGTCTGTTGTGACCGTTGGGTACGGGAAAGAGCATGGGATTTAAACCTAGAGTCATTTGGACTTTGCGAGTTTGGAGAATTGAGAGAGTTCTTCATAAGGGAGGTAAAATCCCCGAAGTTACGAAGTCCCAAAGTTAACCCTGAACCTTAGATCTGAGGATTCTCGGGAACCGTCCCGACCGCCAAATCTGGGAGGCAAATGATAATCAAGTTACTAGAACTACCCATGACATAAGAACCTGATAGAGGACATGTTATTTCATGGCCGCAATCAACCTATGTCATTGATCTCATCGGGAATGGAAGATCAACGACTAGGATTAGACTAGAGTCAAGCGAGCACTCCCCTGATGGTGGAGGTTGAACCCCGTAATTTTTGTGAACCGTCGATCGTCATTGACCTTCGATCTAAGTTTAAAGATATCCATAAAATGAAAGGAGTGCATGGGAAGGAAAAATATTCAAGCGGAATCAATATCATAGGATATATCACTTTCAGGCGTGTACACGAAGTCCAAGAGATGGACCCGTAGGAGGAGAAAAGGTCAAGGCCTTTGAACACTTAGAAAATATTCTAAGTCGAAAGAGATCAGAAGCTCATGAGGAGGACCGACAGTGTCCATTGGATCACAGTGTAGGGGACCAATAGATGTCTGATCGGAGCAAGGTTCCCAAGCCTTAGTGCTTTGCACACACAGGAGAGTGGACTTACCAAAGTCCCAAAGTAGTTTGGGACTGTCCATCGTCAAGGAGTAAGAAGTCAATCTCAAGCGTCAGATCCATAGGATAGGTGGTGTAAACCTATAGACTCTAGGTAAAGACCCGAAGCAAACATCAATCATTGGATCGACCGATGTGAACGTCAGTCGTTGGATCTAGAGGACAGGTGGCGTAAGTATATGGACTCTAGGTAAAGACCCAAGGTAGATCTTGTCTATCGGTCAGCAGGAGATATGTGTCGATAGATCAAAGACTTTGGGGAAAACTACTTCGGAGGTTTCCAAGTGAGGAGTGTGACAAACTCCTGAAGCCCCAAAGGCCGAAGAATAACACAACCGTCCATTTGCAGAGGGATACGTGGCGAAAATCCATGAAGTTCGAGTGAAAGCACTCCAGGAGAAACGAGTGCATAGGATTTTGAAACTCCTGAAGCTCAAAGAGCCAAAGATCCGAAGAGAATCAGGACCATCAGATCCAGAGGGTACGTGGTGAAAGATCATGAACTCCAAGTGAAAGTACTCCGAAATAAAATGAACGAGTAAAGTTTGAAATCGTCGAACACTGAATAGCCGAAGCAACTAGGAGTCGTCGATCTGGGAGAGGACACATGTCATCAAATCGCAAACTCTGGATAAAACACTTCGGGAGAAGAAGAGCGTGGGGAACTTGATATTTGAAATCAACGAAGGCCGAAGTCCCAAAGTGGACAGCAGCCGTTGATTTGAAAGTGGATGTGTGGTGCTAGATATAGAACTCTGGGTATGGAGCACTCTGGAGGAAAGAAGAGGGTGAAAGAGACAAAGTCCCGAAGGAGATCTCAATCGTTGATTGAGGAGTAGGTTGAAGGATAGTTGATATGGTCTTGGTTGAAAAGTGTTGAAGTCCTGAAGATGACTAGGGCCGTCAATTTGGAGAGGATAGGTGTCAGAATATCTGACACTTCGAAAGGATTCATTCTAGAGATTTGTGTTTGTGGAGAGTGGATGTAGACCGTTGATCAGAGTAGATGCGTGGCGTCTGATATACAACTCTAGGTACGGAGAACTCTGAGAGAAAAGGGTGAATGAAGGAGCAAGAAATCCTGAAGGTCGGAGAGCTAGAGTTCATTAGAACCGTTCATTTGTTGAGGACAGGTGTCAACAGTTCTTCCACTATATAAGATAGCTATTGATGGAGGAACTGAAAGTTGAGAGTTGAAAATCCCGAAACCCGAATCACGAAATAAATCACAACTATTGATTTAGAAAGGTTAGATCTTATCCATAGATTCAGAAAGGATAGATCTAAGCTGTCAGTTTAGAAGCACCGTTAAGGTCATGAGATCGACGAGCCTGTCACATTACGGGGACCAAAGGTGCACAAACTTTAAAAAGTTGAGGGTGGGACGCAATCCAGACCACAGGTTTGGAGAAAGGACACATGGAGGCTCAAGGTGAATTGTGGGGCTAAAAGTAGTTGGTTTCAAACCACCCTTGGCCACACCCACAATCGCATGGATTACGTGAGGTCATCACCCAAGGTCATGACAAGGAAGGGCTCATCAGAAAAGGGGCTAGTGCCCAAACTCAGAGATTTCACAAGCGAAAAAGGGGAAGGTTGTGAGTACCATTAGACCTACACCCGGAAGTCAAAAGAGTATATGTTTAATTGCAAAACGAGACCATAAAGGTCTTGTAGAGTCGTTTGACTCCAGAATCAAATATCCTTGACCAGGAGGTCGGATTGGTTCCCCGACTTTCCAAATTAGAAACCATGGATGGAGAATATGTCCTTTAAGAAAAGCGAAAATTTTTATGCCTCGTCATGGGTGTGTTACAGTATTACTATATGACAGTCATCTAAAAGTAAAACCAAGGAAATAATAAACCACATGGTTGGGACCATATGTGGTTGAGGACATCCGACCCACTGGAGCGGTGCAACTAAAAACTCTGCAAGGGTGCCCTTTCAAAAAATTAGTCAATCGGGCCCACTTGAAAAGATATTGAATATAGAAACCTCAAGTCTTGTTGGTGAAAATATTTGTAAAGGAGATAGAAAGACTTGACTAGGTCGAAAACCTATCTGGGCAACTTTACTCGGAAAATGGAATAAAATACAAAGAAAAAAATCAAATAAAAAGAAAATGGAATCCATCAAAATATTCATTCGCACAAAAATGAAGAGAAAATAAATCAATATAGTGGGAAACAACTCATATAGTGATGTGGACAAACTTGAAGCCACAAATCACCTTTAGGCCCATGATGAAGACATAGTGACATCAAACAAAGGTACGAGGGAATATATCTCGCATAAAATGGGTACGTCGACATACCAGTTGAAGATCAGACAACATCCAATAAGACAGTTGGCCTTATATCCATGTACTATCTACATTTGCGTACACCACCATTCACATATTATCGGGAACGGTGATCATTGCCTACACACACACAAATATATATATCAAATGTAGTCAAATAAAACTAGTTGTAGCATTGGCCATATTGAGGGGCGCTCCCAATTGGCTCATGCTACAAGAAACATACAACACTACGAACATATTATACTCAAAAATTCTCTTCGAACATCAGGGACATAGGAATTTTATTAATGAAATCGTGAGTTCATAATTACAATCATCAATTCAAGTTCTAAATTACAATTATTATCCTTAATATCACTATGGTACAATTTGAGGCATATGGTACAGGTTGAGGTGCATGGTTTGGTATAGGTGTTTTTACATGGTTGATGCATGGTTTGATACAGGTGTTGGTGCATGGTTGATGCACGGTTTGATACAGGAGTTGGTGCATGATTGATGCACTTGTTATGATACGGGTTTTGGTACATGGTTGATGTTTGGTATGGTACAGGTTGACGGTTTCGTACATGATTTGGTACATGGTTGAGAAATATATCTTGTGATGGTATGTTGGTGATCTTGGTACATGCTTGGTAGAGGCATGTTTTGGTGATGTTGGACATATAGTTGAGAGGTACCTTTGGTATATGATCCATGTGAGAGGATTTGGTTGAGTATCGGTGACAGTGATAGGTTGGACAGGATGATGAGTGACAGGTTAATAAGTGACATTTTGATGTGACAGGTTGTATACAGTGATAGGTTGACAAGTTACAAGTTGATGTGACAGTGACATTGACAGTGGAAGTGGAAGTGGCAATGTAAATGATTTTGGTAGTGACATTTGGTCTACACTTATACTTCAGGGTGGTAGGATGGGGTAAGGAAAGGGGGTTGTAGCCTCCTTTCGGTTGGGATGGAGAATCATGGAGTTGGATCTTCCTTCAAGTTGGAGCCTGAGAACTAGGTGGTTTTAGCCACCTTTCAATTGGAGTCGGAGAACCCATGGGTTTGTAGCTGCCTTCTGGTTGTAGCCGGAGAATTCAGGGAGTTGTAGCTTCCTTCAGGTTGGATCCTAATAATAGGGGGTTGTATCCTCCTTCTAGTTGCAACTGGAGAATTTGGAAGTTGGTACTTCATACGAATGAATTCTTGATATATATATAT
>ML784995.1:540549-575932 GCA_009831015.1 Picea engelmannii
CTTAGTATTCCAACAATTGGTATCAGATCGAGGTTTCTTCAAGGAAACAATTTAACGATTGGAAGGTAGATCATGGAGTACAGTATGAATGGAGCACTAATGTTCAATGGTTAGAAGGGTCTGAAGTATGAATTGTGGAGTTGCAGGATGAAGGTATTTTTACAGGCATAGGGATATGATGTTTGGTACTCAGTTGTTATAGGATACAATGCTACAAAGAAACCAAAGACTTCATCCAAGAAGGAATTGAAAAGGAACAACAAAATAGAAATGTATTTTATATTGGAAGGTCTACCTGATTCAGTAAAGGACAAAGTGGGAAAATTTTCATCAGCTAAAGAAATCTGGGATAAGATACATAATATCTATTATTCTCCCATTACAGAGCAGGTATAGAACAAGAGGTAAGATTCTCATTATGCCAGACATATTCAGAAGAATAAGAGTTTGTATTCAATAGAAGTGAGTTATTTTTCTTTACATGTGAAGAGCGCAGACATCTTGAAATTGAATTCCCTTATTTGAATATCGAAAGCAATGAGACAAAACACCCTAATGAAATAGAAGACAATCCTGAGATTGAAAAGGAAAAGGATCTTGAAGAAAAATTGATCATTACTCTGGATGAACTAGCAAAAGAAAGGAAGAAGAACCAATCACTTGAGGAACAATTATCCAATAAGAATTATCAAGAAAGTTCTGAAGAATCCCAAAAGTTCATCATCCAGAAGAATCCAAAAAGATTGAAGAAACATACAAAATTCAAATGGAAGAGAAACAATGTTTGGAAGTCGAAATAGAAGCAACATTTGGAAACCAAAATAAAGGAAGTAGAAAATAGAGAGACTATATTGAGAGATCATCTTAAGGAAAGAACTAACGACTTAAATCAAATTGAAGAAGAATGTGATCAAGAAGAGAGAAGACTTGAAAAAGAAATCATCATATTGAAGTTCCAACTTGAAGAAGCAAAGAAAACAGAAGAAGTCATGAAGTTTTAGATGATGAAAAAATAAGAAGAGGTTGATAAGTTTGAATAAGTTGTCACATTGATAAGTGAAATCGTCAAGCTCAGCAAGAATGTTGAAGATAGAAAAAATCCACATCAGTAGTAGAGAATGAAGAGAAGCATCCCAGGGTGCCAGAAAAGAAAAATGAAGAAAAGAGTAAGAGTTAGGTAGAAGCAATCAAAGGAAGGAATCATGGTCAGCAAGAATCAAAGAAGAAGAATAGAGATACATCTTCAACAAGACCTACCATGTTCAGGAAGCAAAGAAGCTTTAACCATGATGAAGAGATCCACATAAGAGAAGATCTTAATCAACCAAGGTAGGAATTCAGAAGGACTACACAACAAAGAATATCATTCACTCCCAGGTATGTGAATTTCTTTTATGTTCATTGTTTTTATTGTACTAACTTTGGACATAAGGTTGCAGATTGCAAGGCTTATGAAATAAATGTTCAGACAATAAAATCTTATGTGGCCCCAATGACATTGAATTTTACAAGTTCCATTACTATGGACACATATCTCATGATTGTAGAAGCATGATGGATACTTCTTTGAGAAAGAACACTAATATCAGCTATAAGAAGGTTTGGAAAAGAAAACAAGAAAAGGAAAAGGAAGATCAGATGAATGAAGGACACCCATAATTCATACTCTCGGGATTGGAAACATTACAAGATGAAGACAAATCTAAAGAAAAAAATAAAGATGTTAGATATAGGAAGATTTGGAGAAGAAATGAAAAACAGGAATAACATGTGAATAAGTACCAGGTCCTAGAGATCACAGAATTTGAAGTAGTACAAGAAAGAAAAGAAGAGAAAGTGAATACAAAATAGGTTCAAGAGGGTCAAGAGATTGTACTTTCAGGAATTGTAGTGCAAGATCAATCCACAGGTAGAAAGGAAGAATTCATAATTTATAAAGATGATGAGCCTACATACGAAGAGGAAGATTACTTCGCATAAGAGAAGGTATTTTTCTGAGCCATCCTACTTGGAGAATCCTAGTAAATATGTATGTTGAATACGGGGAGTCCCTGTAGTAGATACTACAGATAAGAGAACCATATTTTGAGTTGTATGAAGTGTTTGCAGAGGTAGATTCAGATCAGTCAGATAACATAAGTTCAGAGTAACAGATTGATCGGTTGAGAAGTTGTGGTCCCACACAAGTATCAGTTGGTAGGAAAACATTTATGATTATATTTCACATATGCATTCAGGTAGGGATATATTTAGTACAGGTTGTTCCATACATGCAGAGTTTCATGAGAAGATAGATCAAGTGGACATATTTAATTTATTTTGATAAACATGAACATGTGATGATCAATTGTAGTATATTCAACTGAAGCCTTTAGAATGGTACAGTGAAAAATGGGTCAGCATTGTAGACAGATGAGTAGAAGGGTTATGGACAGTTTATGACATATGGACAAACATGGATTCATGAATATGCTTATCAGGCACAGGAAACACAAGTCATATGCATAACATCATATTTACAATTGGAATCAGTTGGAATCAATTGGTCACAAAAAATGAAAGGCATGGCAGAACAGGGAAAGATAAATCGTCAGCAAAATCTATATCATTAGAAGGACATTGTTGAACAGTATGGTCAAGTGAACATGAAAAGTAAATGAAGAAATCAAATTTTGAATGATTTATATATATGTCAGTGAAATTCAAGAGGAAGCACCAATGGAAAATAAACAACTTTGGAAGAGAGGAAAGGAAACATATACAGGTATCCCTACATCGATCTACATATTATAGAAAAGTAAAGGGAAGATCATCAGAGAAAGAGATCTAGAAAAGAATATTAATAGCATATAGATAGGGAGAAATACCCCTAAGGGGAGCTATTCTCTTACCCATGATTGGCTAGAGTAGGTACAATATCAGGATGAGACATATCGACAGGGGGAGTTAACCTTTGGTCAAAGGTGAAGAGAAATAATAGAGGCATGAAGACAATGGTAGCAGCGCCAAGGAGAGATACCATTTTCCATTGATGTCAAAGGGGGAAAGATAGAAACATCGATGAAGAGTGATGATCATAGGGGGAGCATGAGTATGAGTGTAAATGTTGGTGTTGTCATCAATGCCAAAGGGGGGTATTGTTGGACAATTGGTTTGTAAAGTTGGTTTACATTGATGTCAACCCTTGGAGAGTGATCTTGGATATTGATGTCAACCCTTGGAGAGGTCTAGAGATGTTGGATATTTGATTGACATTTGTATGATCGATATTGATGGTGATTTAGTTGGGTACATTTGATGCAATCTACATGTAGCCACAAAGGTGTGGTTATGGGACCCAAAGTTTATTAAGGAATATGGAAATTAAGAATAGTGAAAATTTAGGTAAGACTATCATAGATGGATAGTACACATTGCGATGTTTCCAGTGATATGTGGAACGTTATGTGGTTCCTCACAATTATGGATATATGAACTTGTGAAGATGGAATCCCTAAATAATGGGAAAGAAGCCCCTAGTTGGTTACAAGTTTTGGTGGAAGGGTAAAGTGGTTGTAACAAGAAACTACTAAATAAGGAAAGAGGTTACCTAGCATTAGTATAAATACACCTCAAAGAGTCTCTCATTTGTACAAACAAACTTACATTGAATATATATATTATAAGTGTTAAGTTCTATCCTTTGGTAAATATATTAGTGAATCTGAGGTTGAATCTGGTGACATTTTTCTAAGGTAGCAAAAGAGGTATGAAGTAGTGAAAGTTTCAGAGTTGCAAAAAAATGGTACCCTAGTTTTCTGAGGTTATACGTAGGATGCACAAAGATAGATCACATACATATGCAAGATGCAGGAGGAAAAGTCTCATACATATGAAGATTACAGGAGGACAGGTTGTGTATCTGAGGAAAATGTTTGAAAAAGAATGTATGAATGAGTTGTAGCAAGGTTTGATGGTACATCACAATTGCTACAGGATCTGAGATGGTATGCTTCAAGTTTTCATGAGTAAAGGTATGTATTTTATGTATTTGTTTGTGGCTTGTATCTTGGATGGTATGGCACATGCTTAAGTCATGTCTTGGAGGCCCTTTATGGTACATGTTTTCTTATGGTTTAGGTGATATTATAACATGAGTGATACATACTCTTGGTACTTGGTTTATAATTTTTATGGTTCATTGTTAGAGGCCCATATTTGTGATATCAACATATACATGAGGCTCATATTATGGTACATGGAATGATTGAGACACATTTTATGATATATGGTCTATAGTATATGTTACATGATATGGTATATGGTTTATGTGCATGGTTGGCACATGGTATGGTACATGTGTTGATGTACATTATTGATGTACATGGTTGATACATTGTATGATACATGATTGGTACTTGGTACACATGGTTGATGGTTGAGGCATATGGTACAGGTTGAGGTGCATGGTTGATGCACAGTTTGATACAGGTTAATGTGCATGGTTGAAGCATGGTTTGATATAGGTTGAGGTGCATGGTTGATGCACGGTTTGGTGCAGGTGTTGGTGCATGGTTTATGCATGGTTTGATACATGTGTTGGTGCATGGTTGATGCATGGTTTGATATAGGTGTTGGTACATGGTTGATGCACTTGTTGTGATATAGGTTGTGGTATATGGTTGATGCTTGGTATGGTACAGGTTGATGGTTTGGTACATGCTTTGGTACATGGTTGAAAAACATATCTTGCGATGGTATGTTGGTGATGTTGGTACATGCTTGGCAGAGGCATGTGTTGGTGATGTTGGACATATAGTTGAGAGGTTTCCTTGGTATATGATCCATGTGAGAGGATCTAGTTGAGTATTGGTGACAGTGATAGGTTGATATGGCAACGATAGTGATAGTGTCAGTGGCAATGATTTTGGTAGTTTGTCTACACGTATACTTCAGAGTGACAGGATGGGGCATGAAAAGGGGGTTGTATCCTCCTTCTGGTTGGAGCCAGAGAATCAAGGAGTTGAAGCTTGAGAACTAGGTGGTTGTAACCACCTTCTAGTTGGAGCCAAATAACCCAAGGGGCTGTATCCTCCTTCTGGCTGGATCTAGAGAATTCGAGGAGTTGTGTCTTCCTTCAAGTTGGAGCCTAAGAATAGGGGGTTGTAGCCTCCTTCCATTTGCAGCTAGAGAATTTGGAATTCGGTGCTTCCTTTAAATGAATTCTTGATATATAAGAAAGCATTATGTGTTTTTCTCCCATTTGTGTTTCCACATAAATATTGGTGTATTGTTTTATTTATGTGATGTGATGTTTATTACGATTACATGATTGTGATATATATATTGAATGCAATCATAGATGATACATTGATGATAAACTATTGAACATTATTGATAAAGTGAAAGAATATATATTTTGGTTAAAAGTGGTATAAAGTGCTCATATTGATTCACCTCCCCACCCTCCCAATATTCCAACAATAATATCATGTCATGGGATTAGTAATGGAGTTAAATGATGGGTTTATATCATTCTAAAAGGTGGCGAATAAAGGGGGTATAGTTAGGGAATGCATTTTAGGAAATATAACTAGGAATATATTATAGGAAATATATTATAGGATTAGAAATGTATGAATCAAGATTATATGTGTTGTTACTATAACATCCATGCTTTTAATAAACCAAAGAATTTAAAATTGCTTATTACCTCAAGTTACCTTAGTAGTAGTGGAGATTGGCACCCATGAAATAATATATGATGAGACTTGATGAATGTGATTATGAGAGAGAACTAAACTTGAGATTTACATGCATTGAATCATACCAAATAAGACTAGAATGTTGGTTGTTGAGAATGACCAAGACTAAGGTTAGTTGTTGAGGTTGAATCTAAATAAAAGTGATTGATGCTATTGACGAAGACTAACTATAAAACTATCATTGATGCTAGGATGCTACCATAAAAATCTATAGTAGGAACATAAAACATCCTCTTTTTGAAAAGAATCTAAAGAAATTTGCTATCCAGATACTTGGTTTTCAAGCAAATTTTCGTTCAATTTCTCTAGAAGACTGGTTTTCATAGTTGAATGTTATTTTATCTTTATATATATATATATATATATATATATATATATATATATATATATATATATTCTCTTTTTTATTTTTATTTATTTTTCTAGATTTATTTTACAAGGAAGAAAATTAATAAAATTGAGGTTGCGGTAAGTTGGAGATCCTCCCTTCTTACTACCTCCATTTCAGATTGTTGTAATACATTTTGAACAAATTCCTCCTGGGTTATTGGTCGTTGATACAATCTTAACCTATTCCCATTAACCAGGAGAGAAATTCCTTCTACATCAATGGTTTT
This sequence comes from Picea engelmannii, assembly GCA_009831015.1. Taxonomy (NCBI): domain Eukaryota; kingdom Viridiplantae; phylum Streptophyta; class Pinopsida; order Pinales; family Pinaceae; genus Picea; species Picea engelmannii. The sequence continues at coordinate 546,911 of ML784995.1, forward strand.
GATTCTCACATAATCATTATCAAAGGAATTCACAATTTCATATGGGCCTAACCAGCGAGTGGTGAGATTTCCCTTAAAATTATTGAATCTCATCCAATTCATCAAGTTGAGCTATTATTTTTTGTTTTTCATCTGAGAGATTCATGCCTAATTGAATTGCAGTCCTAAAGGTATTCACCTTAAATTCTATCAGAAGAACTTATTCTCCATACACTAATTCATATGCTGTAAACCTAGTTGTGTTCCTCCATGTAGTCCTATAGGCCCAAATTTCCTTGGGGATTTGATCTTCCCAATCCTTATGGTGTATTTGAATTTTTTTGGGCAAGATTTCTTAGGACCTAGTTGGTGGAATCCACTTTCCCATTGGTTTTTGGATGGTAGGGAGAGGATTTTTTATACGTAATTTGATATTGTTGAGCGCTTCTACAAGCTTCGACGTGAAATTTTCTCCTTGATTTGTTACAATTTATCTAGGAACACCAAAACAAGTGAAAATATCCTCAAATAGAAAATCTACAACTTCTTGTTCAGTGGCATGAAAAAGAGCTTTAGCTTATACCCATTTAGTAATGTACTCAATACAAACCAAAATGTACCCTTTTCTTCTTTGATATTGGAACAATAGGCCCCACAAAGTCTAGAGCCCATTTTTCAAAAGTATTAATGAGTACCTATGGCTGCAAAGTCATATCGTCATATTATAATGGGTGGCCCATCCACTGATAGCCATCACATCTTCGAACGTACTTTTTGGCATCTCTTAAAAGAGTCGGCCAATAATACCTTGAATGAAGGACTTTCTAGGTTGTTCTCTTATCATTGAAGTGCCCTCGACATGGATCATCATGAAAATACTTCAATATATCAAACATTTCATCTTCACATACACACCTCCTAATGATCATATGTGGTATGGTATGGAAGAGGTCCTCTCTAATCCAAGAATAGGAGGCACTGAGTCTGACAATCTTCTATTTTTCTCTGGATGAAAGATGTTGTGGAAATATTCTTGTAGCCAGATAGTTAGCCACATATGAAAACCAAGGAGAGTTAGTAGATATAGAAAACAAATTCTCATTAGGAGAATTATCATCTACAATTGTTACTTGGACTTCATTATGAATCCTAGAAAGAAATTATGGCACTAGATTTTCCTTGCCAAGTCTATCTAAAATAGTAATATTAAACTCTTGCAGCAAAAAAATCCATCTAGTTATTCTACCATTGGTTATTGGTTTTCTCATAATGTACCTAATGGAAGAACACTCGGTATGAATGAAAACCTTATACCTAGTGATGTAATGTTTGAATTCGCTAATTGAATGCACAATTGCTAAAAATTCATTCTCTTTTACTATATAATTTAATTAAGCAAGTGTCAGTTTTTTACTAATAAAGTAAATGGAATAAGAAAATTGATTATATTTATATCATAATACTGCTCCAAGACCTATATCAGAAGCATCTATTGAGATGTGAAATATAAGAGACTGATTTGGCCCCCTCAAAATTGGTGCCTTAGAAATATTATTTTTTAGTGTCTTGAAAGCATTTTGACAATGATCATCCCAAGAAAAATTAGTATCCTTAGTAAGAAGTTTGAACAAAGGAGCAACTATTCTTGTAAACTTTTCTATGAAGCATATATAATATCCTGCATGCCCTAAAATCTTCTTCCATCCCTTGGAGATATTGGAACTGGAAGCTTTGATATGACTTCAATATTCATTGGATCAACTTGAATTTCTGCGCAAGATATGAAATGACCAAGAAAAATACTTTTAGTTTGGAACATACAACATTTTGCATCACTTAATGAAAGGTTGGTCTCTTTGAATCTTATCAAAACTTTCTCTAAATTCTCTAGTGTTTCATTGAAAGAATCACCATACACAGAAAAATCATCCATCTAAACTTCAACACAATCACAGATCAGATAAAAAAAAATAGCCAATACCTCTCTTTGGAATGTGTTAGGGTCCTATAAATTATAGAAAGTTTGATTATTCAGTTGCTATCTGTTATTTCTCTCATGACAAAAGCTCTTGGCTTGTTTGGTTTCCTCGAATAGTTTGGCCTCTCCCGTCATCCATTTTACCCAATCCTTCATTCACTTATGCACCACTCTCTCCCCTGTCCATTCATTTTTTGAATCACATCTCATCCACCATTCATTCCATTACATCATCCACTTCATATTCCCCCCCGCTAATTTTATCCCTACATGAAATGATGTTAGGTAACTAGGGTTAAATTAACAAAAATAACTAGTTTAATAAGTCATTAGATAGCCTAGGATAATTAATAATAAAGATTAATTAATTAGGTTAATAATTAGTAATTAGATTAGTGTAATTAGGTTAGAAATTAGATTAGTGCACTAATAATTAATTTTAAATAAATAATTAATAGTTACTAAATAATCAATAAACAAAACATTATAAAAATTAAAAATTAAAACAAATTATAATAACGTAATAAAAGTTATAAAATAAAAATCAATTAAAAAATAAAATAAACACATTAATTAAAATACAATAGAAACAAAAAAAATAAAACAATTTAAAAACATAAAACAAAACAAAATAAATAATATATATAAAACAAAACGAAAATAAAAAAGATTTAAACATTATAAATCAAATAAAAAGTGAAATATTATAAAATGAAAAGACAAAACATGTAAAAACAAATAAAAAAAATTAAATAAAAATAAAAAAATTGTATAATAAAAACTAAAACTATACCCTAAGTTATTTAATCCCCAATACTTCACACATCTCAAAAAATTAAAATCAATGTTCGTAAATTTTTCCGGAACCCCGTCCATCCTAACTTTAACGGGGGGGTCCGGGAAAAGTGGTTTTCAATTGAACACTTGTCACAACCAAATGATCTCGGACACCCCCCCAAATAAAACCACTACTTACCACCCTAGGGGGCTCCGGAATACCACTTTCCCCCAAATCAAAAACCATTTTTTCCCTGTTTGACCACCTACCTTTCGAGATCATTTTCGGGAAAAACATAACTATTTTTTAGAAACAGAGAGAGGTTTTTCTCCAAAACGGGTTGAAATTCAATAAAATCTCTCATTTTTTGCACAAGTATAAGGAATTGGAAAAATCAAAGCCTTCTCTGAGAACTAGTTTTCAGGTTTCCATTTTTCCCGTTTTTGTCATGTTTTTGCAAAATAGTTTTTGGAAAGATGGAGATGAATTTGGAAACCCTGAGAGAGGTTTTTCCTTAGGATGAACTCATATAAAATAACCTCTTTTAGTTTTCACACAGATGCTATATTTTGGGAGATACAAGAGTATGATTTGAGCCCTATTTCCAGCAGTCCGACCCTTTTTTCATGGCAGACAGTTCAGAACGACAATCGAAGATCAGTAGTCAATCACCGAATCCAGACTCTACTGCCTGATTTATTCAGAAACAATATCAGTCAACATCAGAATATCATCAACACAACAGAACTTGAAAAAATGTTTTCAACAACCTCCATTAAATTAAGCACCAAAAATCCGAGAAGATCCATAGGATCTCTATATTTTTGTAATCTGAAATCATTGTAAATAATTTATAAATACTTATAATTTCAAAGTATTATAGGTTGATCAGTTGGGACCTATAGGGAGGATAGGATCAATACGGTACAATAGCTCACATAGACTCTTTAATCAAATTTCAATAATACAAGTGAAGCTTTTCAAAATTCTTATGGCATATCTATTTGGTGAAGTGTCTCCTCTGTAATATGTTTTCCCTATTACATATTGTTTTCTTTCTGAATTATTCAATAGAATATTAAGAGTAGAATTTTTTTTAAAGTACACTATGTTTCTGGATTTTGGATAATCTCTATGTTTTCTACTAAAGGGTTAGTTCCAGAATTCTTAATTTCTCTGCTACAATCCTCTTTCCTCACATTTTATTTCACATCACTCAACAATATTAAGAATCCAACATAGGTGCCTATCTTTCCCTATTATGTTTTCTATAGAACTTTCCTTGATTGGATTAGGCCACTGTGACTCCATTGCCCAATGGTTTTTCCCTTGCTATTACAACCAAACAATTTATAGCAAACCAAAACAACCCTGTACTATCATAACTAGCCTAAAATTCCCAACAAACAAAGCTAAATCATACAGACAAATCCCTCTCTCAGTCTTGGAGGGCTAGATCCTTGACTCCAAAGTGGTTTTGTAGTTACCTCTGCCCATTTCTTCTTCAGCCTAAGAAATTATAGAGTGTTAACAGAATGTAACAAGACCATTACATATCCAAAAAGGAAACACTTTGTAATCAAATGTACCCCATGGACATGTAAATGTTGTCTTTTCGTGATCTTCAGGTGCAATTTATATCTGGTTGTAGCCACTAAATCCATCAAGAAAAGAGAAATATTTTTCACCTACTAATGTGTCCAAAACCTTATCGATAAATGGGAGAGGGAACTAATCCTTCAAAGTGGATTTATTAATTTCTTGAAAATACATACAAATTCAGCACTTACCATTCTTTTTAGGTGCTATCACAAGGGGTGAGACCCATTGACTTTACGAGATTGGATAAATGAAATTGGCATCAAGTAGCTTTTGTAGCTCTTCTTTAACGATTTCTTTCAAAGATGGGTCCATGCGTATTTGGAGATGTCAAATGGGATAGGAATTTTCCTTAATATAGATATGGTGTGTACAAGTGTCATGATGAATGTCTTGAATTTCATGTTAACTCCAAGTGAATGAATTAGTATGTTTTTGTAACATATTGACTACTTGCTCCTATTGAAGGTTGTCAAGTTTAGAATTAATATACAAAATATTTCCTGAACTAATTTCAGAAAGGATAGTGCAATATTTTGATGTGTTTATGGCTGATGCATAAATCCGCAATGATGAAAAACCATTTCTGTTAGCGATATTTCTTGTCTCGGGATTAGGTGTATCCAGGTCTGCAGCTTGCACGGGAAGCACCTGAGCATATCACGAGATAATCCCATTTTGTAGTAGTGAGTCGAGCAAGCGAGCGGGAAATTTTTTGTCTTCAGCAGTCGAGAACCATCCTCAAAGCAAATCGACGGTCAGAATCTTACAGAGGAGATCGAGGAAATCCCGTCAGCCGTTAGATTTCGAGAAGTTGCGCTGGGGTTAATCCCTAGTGTGCGGAGGAGGAGAGACGGGTTTCAGTTCATCGCAGAATCAGAGTTTTCAAAGACAAGAAACTCTTGCATGTAGGAATCACGATCTGCGATTTCTCGACTGGATCAGAACCGTCCGTCAACAGGGACACGTGGCGAGATCTCCTATAGAGTCAGGGATCGGGGAACTGAAAGTTCCATGCACATGACAACGGGAATCGTGATATCCCGATACGTGACTTCCCGATGGAGTTAAGGACCGTAGTGGAAGACAGGTGGCAGGCTCTCGCGACGGGGAACGAACTGTTGACATGACAATGACCATGAGCCATCAACAATCGGAGAATCATGACTCCCGGGCACTTGTGTTGTGAGACATCAAAAAAACTGAAACCCTGACAGAGGTTCAGCTCAGGTCACATAAGAGGTGGTCGTATGGACCATAATATAGCCAAGAGGGCTAACCCATACATGCGCTCATTGGAGAATCGATGATCGGGAGTTCTGAGGGTCATGAACTCTCGACAATGGGGAATGTGAAACCCTGAAACCCGATACAGATTCGGGAAAGGGTCACGGTGAAGTTCAGAAAATCGTGGGGAAAGAGGAAGAGACCTATAGGCCGGATCAGGTGTCCATCAGGGATTCCACTCAGGGATCCAAAAAGGCTGCTTCAGTTCAATAGAAAGGAGAAAGAGGGTGAGTGAAGCCTCGCGTCACCCATTTATTGCAGAACATGGAGGTCCCGGCCGAAATTTACCCAGGAGGGTCCCTCGTACCAGTTTTCTTCAGGAAAGCCACGCCGAGTCTCCAATTCACCAGAGGAACCTGCACACGCCAGTTCAATATTCAAGGGGCTCAGCTACCCCCTGGTGCGAGCCATGCTGAATTAAAGAGGCGTGTGACAGGGGAGCAGAGGGCAGATTTGATTGAAGCAGAATGACAACCCATCCCGATAGATAAGCTCCTCAATGTCAAGCATTGAATTCGTGATATGATCGCGCCTTCAGCGCCTGAGCCGGTTCCAAGTATATGTAGGCATTTCTGCCATTTTTGTAGGTATCGATGGTTGAGCAGAGCTCCCGGTTGTAAAGTTTTAATGAAGCATTGTTGCTCTGGTTATGTATGAACTTTTGAGACTTCTTACCTTATGAATGCCAGTTTCTTTCATGTCTTTGTTTACACTGTGTTAGAGCAGCTCGAAATTGGAGGATCCAGTCGAGCTGTAGCTATTATAGGATGATGTTGTAATGGATCACTGTAACAGTTACACTGTCTCTAATCAGTTCTTGTAATTTCCAGTGCTAAGTGACTTGGAATTGGTGGATCCAGTCAAGTCCCCTTTCAGTTCCTTGAGACCCTGAACCAAGCGGATCTTGCATTCAGAGTATTTCTTTTGCAAACTGTCGAAAGCCTGCTGCCCAAGGTTGCTTTCTCACCTTTCTTACTCAGTCTTCCGCCTGCCCATCTTTTAATCAACCCACTGGCTGAAGTTAGGATTCCAGACCTCCTTTGTTCTTTACATACCAGACCCAGTCCATGAGTTAGAATGATATTTCCTTGAGTCTTTACCTTTATCGATCACCCTTATAAACAAATTGTGACATTAAACTGATGGGTGTCGGGCTCTGCTCCTGCAAGAAATCCAGGAGTGACTTTCAACGCTAACATTTCTGGCGCCGTTGTCGGGGATGAAGTTGAATATTTTCCCTGGGATTGAACGAAAACGACTACCTAATTCTGAAGGTGCATCAGAAATTAGAATTATCAAGATTGCTGCTGTGCACCTGGAGACTCCATTGTGACGACTTCGCTGGGGAGAACCCGCTCTATCAATTGTGGCTTTTATAGGTAGACACACGTGGTCTCATCCACAACTGCCCCTAACTACAACTGAAACCAATCCGGAGGTGGTCCTCAGAAAAGGAAAGGCCCTTGAAGAAGAAGATTCCACCGCCGAAAAATGTAATCTGCCATCTCCTTCTGTAAGAACTCTGTTTTCTTCTCCTCAGTTTCTTGATAGACCTCCTTCACAAGTTTCCCGTTTCCTGAATTTTGGAAGTGTTCCTACTGAGTTTTCCCCTCCTGGTCTGGGATTGGAGAGAGAAATCCTTGTCACTCCCTCCTCCTTGAATCACCTCTTGTTTCCCACCCCACTCTGAGGTTCATTCCCTGTAGCCCCTTCGCGAACTCCTTCTCCTCTGAGTTCTCCTCCACCTAATATTCCTATGGTCGGAGCAAATCCCCCTATGATCGAAATAGAGGTCATCATAGCCGCTAGATATGCTCCCCTCGTTCTACCACAGCCTCTCAATAACCTCCTAGCAGAAGGGTACCTTAAGCAGCTGCCCAAGTTTACAGGTGAGGGGGATATAACTGTTGAAGAGCACCTAGCAGCCTTTTATACTTTCGCAGATGATAATGTTATCATGCACACAAACGTATGGATGAGAATTTTTGTCCATAGTCTCCAAGGAGAGGCTAGAAACTGGTTCAGGGCCCTGCCTCCTGGATCTATTGATGGGATCAGAGCTCTAGATAATGCCTTTTTGAGGCAGTGGGGAGATAAAAAAGACTTCATGTATTACATGACAGAGTTTGGGTCGTGAAAGAGAAAAGAAGGAGAGTTCGTTTCTGACTTCTTCAAGAGATTTAATAAAATGTACAAAAAAATTCCTGCTAAGATAAAACCCTCCGAAGCCTCTGCAAAGATCACTTACTCCAGCGCCTTTGATCATGATTTCTGCCTACTTCTAAGGGAGAGAAGAGCTGCTACGCTGGCACACATGCAAGACGCAGCCGTGGAGGTAGAATCCAACATATTGGTTGTCAACCAACTCAGGAACGTTGATGATAGAAATATGCCCAAGAACGGGCCTGAAACTTCCTTGTCCAGTCCCTCTCCCCTACCCCATCAGACAGATGAAACAGATAGAACCCTAAAATCGCTTGCTTCCAAGATAGAAAGGTTGGAATTAGAGGGGAAGCCCATGTACAGAAATCCCTAGAACACTGATAATAGAGGTTTCAAATGACCTGCTAACAATGTGCCCCAGTTTTTCCCGAGGGAACAGAGGGGAAGAGACAGAGATGATCAAAGGTTCCAAACCCCCCTCCAAAACAACCTAGTTGATCATGAGGAAAGAGATGAGATAGATGAGTTTGGTCCGGAAATTCACTGTATTGAAGAAACCCCTCCTTTTCCCCACTTGACTCAGTCTGCGTACGAAAAATCTTTGATGAACATTCATATCCATGAGTTAGGGAAGGGAGCAGGGGCTGGTCACACCCCTGGAAGATATAATCTCAGGTCGAGAAGGAAAGATGGAGACTTCGACAGTTTGAATCCACCCCTCATAGCAGATAGGCCTACTAAAGCGGCAGTAGCCACAACTAAAGAAAAGAAGACTTAGAGTGCTTCGTTGGCAGCCAAAGAGCCTGTCACTGAGGTAAGAGAAGCTCCTAAACCTACCCCCTCCTTCAATTTTGAGCATGAGATTCAGAAGATTAGGATTCCTGTACCTCTCTCTGAGCTGGTTAAAAATGAAGACTTCAAAAGGTCCCTCTCCAAGTTGCTACAATCCGAATCCCCCCAGCCTCCCTCTGACTTAATAAACCTTCAAGATGAGAAGCCTGCAGTCATCTTAGGGCCCATGGTAGAAGATAGAGATGATTCATCCCCTCCCTTCTACACATCCCTGAATATACATGATAAAGTACTGCACAACTGCCTCATGGACTCAGGGGCTTCCCATAATCTTATGCCCAAAATAGTAATGGAGGAGATGGGGCTAGAAGTAACCAGGGCCTACCATGATTTATACTCTTTTAATTCAAGGAAGGTGCAATGTTTGGGAGTCATCAAGGACCTGGTGGTTTCTCTGTTTCAGCTTCCCATGAAGAGTATGGTCATGGACATTGTGGTAGCTGATGTTCCTCCCAAGTTTGGCATGCTGTTGTGAAGGTCTTGGATTAAACGACTTGGAGGAACATTATAGATGGACCTCACGTACGCTACCATCCCAGTGTTCGGAGGGGAGCATAGAAGACTATACAGGGAAGCCCAACTGGCCTACATAATCAGTGATGAAGCCAACCCTACCAATCACCCCATCTTTGCCTTGGATACTGATTTAGGCTCCCGTTTACTGTAGCTCACCCATGCCCCCGAGCCTCCTTTAAAACTCAGAAAGCTGCCCATTGTTTCCCCCGAAGTTCCTCCCTCCATCACCCCAATCTAGAAAATGTTTTTTTATGGAGCCTCTTCCCGAGAAGGCGCCGGAGCTGGAGTGGTTATTGTGTCACCTACTCATGAGACCACATCTCTGTCATACAAATTAGAATTCAAAGCTACCAACAATGTGGCAGAGTACGAAGCTCGTATACTAGGATTAAGAGCCACAAGGGAAATGGGAATCTAGGAGATAGCAATGTTCGAAGATGCCGAGTTGGTAGTCCAGCAGGTCAGAAGCGCCTATCAGGCCAAGCATCCTCAACTCAGGAGTTATCAAAATGAGGTATGGGACCTAATTGACAGTTTCTTCTCAGCGTTCAACATTTCTTTCATCCCAAGGGAAGAAAACACAGTGGCATATTCTTTGGCTTCATCAGTGAGCATTTTCAAGGTCCCCTTGCCGCCCAAACTGAGGTATGATGTAGAAGTAAAATACAGGCCCTCCATACCTGACAATGTCAAGCATTGGTAGGTGTTTGAGGATGATCTTGAGATCAAGAGATTCTTGGAGGCTATCGAAGAATTTTCAGAGATGCATATCGACCAAGATTCCGTCTCAGAGGAAGAGTTTGATGAGGGTGAGTTGCTGAGTAAAATAGCAAATCACGACATTATTCAATTGCCTGGAAATCACATCCCGAGGGGACTAGTCCCATTGGAGATATTGTTCGATGGGAATGATGTGGCAATAAAGGGAAGAGTTTCGGGTAATGATGCTGACACAGCCGAGTGCAACATTGGCACACCAGAAGAGCCTAAGTTTTTCAAGCTGTCAACGAGTTTTACCAAGGAGCAGAGGATTGAATATACCGAGTTGCTGAGAGAGTTTGCTGATGTGTTTGCATGGACCTACAAAGACCTTAAGACTTATGATGTATCTGTCATTGAGCACAAGATCCCACTAAAAGAAGAAGCTAAACTATTCAGGTAGAAGCTGAGGCAGATAAATCCCATGTTGCTACCTGTCATGGAGAAAGAAGTGAAGAAATTGTTAGATGCCCAAATCATTGTCCCATTGAGGTATTCTGAGTGGGTGGCCAATCTAGTTCTAGTAAGAAAGAAAAGTGGGGAAATCAAACTCTGTGTTGATTTCAGGAACTTGAATAGAAGCTCAAAGAAAGACAATTATCCCCTGCCCAACATGGAACACATATTGCAGAAGGTCACTGGTGCATCTAGGATATCCATGATTGATGGTTTCTCTGGTTACAATTAGATATCAGTCATGCCTGGGGACAGAGAAAAGACAACTTTCACCACTCCTTGGGGTACATTCATGTATGCCAAAATGCCTTTTAGATTGATGAATGCCGGAGCAACGTTTCAATGAGCTATGGATATAGCATTCATAGGGGAGAAGGATCAGTTTGTGGTAATCTATCTGGATGATATCACAGTCTTCTCCAGGAGAGACAAGGAGCACTGCTGCCACTTGAGAAAGGTCTTCATGAAGTGTCAGAGGTATGGCTTATCCTTAAACCCCAAGAAATCCTTGTTTTCTATGAAGGAGGGGAAGCTGCTAGGCCATATAATATCAGCAGAAGGAGTAAGGATTGACCCTAGCAGGGTGGAAGCAATTCAGACCCTGTCACTTCCCAGATCTAAAAAAGAGGTTCAGGCATTTTTGGGGAAGATAAATTTTCTGAGGAGATTCGTCTCAAATTTTTCCGAGCTAGTGAAACAAATCACAACCATGCTCAGGAAGGGAAATGAAGTAAAATGGACCACTGAACCCAGGGAATCTTTTGTCCAAATAAAGAAGGCGTTGACTGAGGCACTTGTGCTAATCAGCCCCGATTATTCCAAAGATTTCCTGATATTTTCTTTTGCTTCCTGTGATACAGTAGTGGCAATTTTGTTGCAGAAAAATGATCAAGGGCAAGAGCAACCTATTTCCTTCTATAGTAGAGCATTAAGAGATGCAGAACTCTGGTACGAGATCATGGAAAAACAGGCCTATGCATTGGTGAAAGCTCTCAAAGCTTTCAGAGTCTATGTCTTTCACTCAAAGATCATTGCATATGTCCCTTCGGCCTCTGTGAAGGACATTCTTATACAACCCGACATGGATGGGAAAAGAGGCAAGTGGATTGCCAATATTCTAGAATTTGATCTAGAAATTAAGCCCACCAAGTTGATAAAAGGACATGGTTTAGCCAAATTGCTCGCTGATTCCAACTGCAAAGCCTTAGGGATTAACTTCGTCAATGAGCAAGCTGAGTCATCCAACAAGCATTCTCTGGGTGCCTTACCACTAGCATCCTGCAACTGGTACAAGGATATCTTGTATTTTCTGCAAGAACTAAAGCCTCCTGATGGATTGGGAAAAAGCAAGGCTAGAGCTCTAAAGCTCAAGGCTGTCAAATATTGCCTCATTGACCAAACCCTGTATTGGAAAGACCCCTTAGGGTTATTATTAAGATGCCTGGATCCGCAAGAGGCCCAGAAGGTTATGTTTGATTTCCATAGCGGTCTCTATGGAGGCCATCATTTCTGGAAGACCACAACTCACAAGGTCCTCCAGGCTGGGTACTATTGGCCCACTTTATTCCTTGACGCCTGCAGAGAAATTAGAGCTTGCATCAAATGCCATAGGTTCTCAGGAAAGCAGCAACTCAAATATCTGTCATTAAAGCCTGTAGTAGTTTCAACACCTTTTTAGCAGTGGGGATTGGACTTCATTGGAGAAATTCATCCTCCCTCAAGTGGCCGGCACAGATGGATCCTCACTGCGACAGATTACTTTACCAAGTGGATAGAAGTTGTTCCCACCAGGAGCACTTCTCACAAAGTAATCATCAGCCTCCTGGAGGATGTCATGGCTAGATTTGGCTTCCCTAGCAGAATTGTCACTGATAATGTCGCCCCCTTCAGGTCTGAGCCTCTGGTCAAGTTCTGTGAACAGTTTGAGATTTCGTTGATTCACTCTACCCCCTATTATCCTCAGGGAAATGGACTAGTGGAATCTTCCAATAAAGGTTTGATCAAGCTCATTAAAAGATTATTGGAAGATAATAAAAGGGTATGCGATGTAAAACTCAAATTTGCTCTATGGGCTGACCGAGTGACAACAAAGAAGTCCCTAGGCATTTCACCCTTCCAACTTGTTTATGGAACAAAGTCTATTTTCCCTACTCAGGACCTTGAAGAGGAGCCTAACCATATGGTCAGAAGGATTCATCAGATGGTGGAAGTGCAACAAACCAGGGAGAAGGTCATGAACAGGGCCCACAATCATCAGCAGAAGATCAAGCAGGCTTTTGACAAACGGATCAAGAAAAAGGAGTTTGAAATCATGGACTTGGTATTTAAATGGGACGCACCCAGACAGGACAAAGGCAAGCACAACAAGTTCGACGCCCTCTGGATCAGCCCCTTTAAAATATCTGAGATTTTCTCCAACAACACCTATGGGTTGCAAGATCTGGAGGGTGAAGAAGTTTTCAACAGCCCAATGAATGGGCATTTTCTGAAAAAATGTTTTATTTGAGGCTTAGGCGGCTCCTCTGTTTGTAAATATGGTCTTTTACTTCTTTGTTTTTTTTTTGTATGTTTTCGGCTTAATAAATGACTCCATAGCCCAACAGCAAGGCACTGAAGCTGCAGAATGAGTTCTTAGAGCATCTCAGGGACGAATCTATCCCCCATGGAGCCTAATGTTAGTGATATTTCTTGTATCGGGATTAGGCGTACCCAGGTCTACGGCTTGCACAGGAAGCACCTGAGCATATCACGAGATAATCCCATTTTGTAGCAGTGAGTCGAGCAAGCGAGTGGGCAAAGTTTTGTCTTCAGTAGTCGAGAACCATCCTCAAAGAAAATTGACGATCAGAATCTTACAGAGGAGATCGAGGAAATCCCGTCAGTCGTTAGATTTCGAGAAGTTGTGCTGGGGTTAATCCCTAGTGTGCGGAGGAGGAGAGCCGGGTTTCAGTTCATCGCAGAATCGGAGTTTTCAAAGACAAGAAACTCTTGCATGTAGGAATCGCGATCCGCGATTTCTTGACTGGATCAGAACCCTCTGTCAATAGGGACACGTGGTGAGAGCTCCTTCAGAGTCGGGGATTGGGGAACTAAAAGTCCCATGCACATGACAACGGGAATCACGATATCCCTATACGCGACTTCCCGACGGAGTTAAGGACCATAGTGGAAGACAGGTGACAGGCTCTCACGATGGGGAACGGACTGTTGACATGAAAACGGCCATGAGCCATCAACAATCAGAGAATCGTGACTCCCGGGCACTTGTGTAGCGAGACATCAAAAACACCGAAACCTCGAAAGAGGTTTGGCTCAGGTCACATAAGAGGTGGTCGTATGGACCATAATATAGCCAGGAGGGATAACCCATACATGCGCTCATCGGAGAATCGGTGATCGGGAGTTCTGAGGGTCAAGAAATCTCGACAACGGGGAACGCGAAACCTCGAAACCTGATACAGATTAGGGAAAGGTTCATGGTGAAGTTCAGAAAACCGTGGGGAAAGAAGAAGAGACCTGTAGGCTGGATCGGGTGTCCATCAGGGATTCCACTCAGGGATCCAAAAAGGCCGCTTCGGTTCAACATAAAGGAGAAAGAGGGTGGGTGAAGCCTCGCGTCACCCATTTATTGCATAACATGGAGGTCTCGGCCAAAATTTACCCAGGAGGGTCCCTCGTACTAGTTTTCTTCAGGAAAGCCACGCCGAGTCTCCAACTCACCAGAGGGACCTGCACACACCAGTTCAATATTCAAGGGGCTCAGCTACCCCCTGGTGCGAGCCATGCTGAATTAAAGTGGTGTGTGACAGGGGAGAAGAGGGCGGATTTGATTGAAGCAGAATGACAGCCCATCCCGATAGATAAGCTCCTCAATGTCAAGCATTGAATTCGTGATATGATCGCGCCTTCAGCGCCTGAGCCGGTTCCAAGTATATGTAGGCATTTTTTCCATTTTTGTAGGTATCGATGGTTGAGCAGAGCTCCCGGTTGTAAAGTTTTAATGAAGCATTGTTGCTTTGGTTATGTATGAACTTTTGAGACTTCTTGCCTTACGAATGCCAGTTTCTTTCATGTCTTTGTTTACACTGTGTTAGAGCAGCTCGAAATTGGAGGATCCAGTTGAGCTGTAGCTATTATAGGATGATGTTGTAATGGATCACTGTAACAGTTACACTGTCTCTAATCAGTTCTTGTAATTTCCAGCGCTGAGTGACTTGGAATTGGAGGATCCAGTCAAGTCCCCTTTCAGTTCCTTGAGACCCTGAACCAAGCGGATCTTGCATTTAGAGTCTTTCTTCTGCAAACTGTCGAAAGCTTGCTGCCCAAGCTTGCTTGCTCACCTTTCTTACTCAGTCTTCCGCCTACCCATCTTTTAATAAACCCACTGGCTGAAGTTAGGATTCCAGACCTCCTTTGTTCTTTACATACCAGACCCAATCCATGAGTTAGAATGATATTTCCTTGAGTCTTTACCTCCATTGATCACCCTTATAAACAAATTGTGACATTAAACTGATGGGTGTCGAGCTCTGCTCCTGCAAGCAATCCAGGAGTGACTTCCGATGCTAACAATTTTGATCATAAATTTATTGAAAATCTGAACCCAAAATATGGTCAAAGGGATACGAATATGAATCAAAATATTGCAGAAAATCTGAATAAACAAGAAAACTATGAATCTAATTTTCTTCAGTGTGTTCTTTAAATTGCATAATTTGATATATTGCAAAAACGGGATGAACATTTTCTTCATCACTATTAGTATTATCAAGATATAAATTATTTTCCATCTCATTAAAATATTTGGCAAGAGGATATAATGTTACCTTTTTTACTAAATCACCATGTGAGATAAGAATATTTCCGAATAGACAACCAGTAAATGTGTCTATGGTGGTTATCCATGGTCTTCGTAGGATCAAGGTATGCCCTCACTAGTACTTTTGGCTCATCTTCCAATGTTGTTCTGATGCCCATATTTTAGGGACCTAACCCACACATAGGTAGAACAATATATTCAGATGTAATAAAGGTCAATATTAATAAGGCCTTGCAATAAAGTAGAATAAGTCGAATGTAAGAAGACCTAATAGAAGCTTTTTCTTCTAGAAGGATATTCCTCTAGATGGTTCTTTTGATAGACATATTTAGTATAAATAAGAGTCGAGGGTATGGGAACCCTATATTGGATATTATTGTAATAGATCTCTGCTCGACTGGAGGTTGCCCCCTCGAAGAGGCCCGTGAACAATGCTCTGAGAATCAAAGTGCTCTTTCTGGTGTTATTTTGATATCATTTCAGTGTTATTGTGGTGTTGTTCTGGTTATATTGTTGTTTATCTGCCACTTCTAGCATTTTATTTATATTATGCATAATTTTTATATCTGGAATATTACAAGTGGTATCAGAGCACTTTCCTTGGAAGAAATTGTGGGTTAAATTTTTTTTCAAGGTAGAGACGTATTCCGGCGTATTTAAGCCACAAAGATCTATCGTTATGCGCATAAACCCACATTTGAGGGATTCATACATGCAAGGAATACAAGTGTTACTTAAGCACACATACGTTGGCCACCCTTGTAACCCCTATTGGCACCCCTTCGAGTGGTAGCGCATCAGACAGGACCTATGTACGGATCGACCTAGATTACCTAAAGCCCTCTTTAGATAAACCAATCGACTTCTTGACTGTTATAGTTCCACCGAGAACAACACTAAGGAAGATACTCTCTAGTACCTGGGTATTCAAGTAGTACGACTAAGGGCACAGTCTAGCCTCCTTATTTGGTGCCCTGAGATATTGGGCTGAGTACTACTGTTGGACCCCACACAAATATCAGAGAGCTATTTCACAGGGAAAACCCTTGTCTGTATAACCCTTGAATACCTAACCCTTGGGGATGGAAACAAAAACAAATAAAATAGACAAGATCTATTGCCGCGCAACTATGTTCAGGTTGCCAAATCACTACACATTTCTTCCTAGTTAAGTATTTGGGCATTTCATCACTGCAGTATTCTTCAGATCAGAGTGTAACTCTAGAAATTTTTGCACCATTATTTGAGACCTATTCCATTGGATTTATCTCTTTTCCCTTATCACATTCATACATATCATTTTTCAGCAAAAAATTTTGACCCCATCCGCCCCATTTTGGTTCCCTCATCATCATGGCCCATACCTGTAGCCAGGACATGGAAGCTTGCTTCAATAAATTGCAATCTAATTTCACAGAGACCCAACAAGAAGTGAAACAGCTCAGTGCCAATGTTGTCACCATCAATCCAACCATGCAGTCCTCCATCGTCGCCTCAATCGAGGAACTCAAACAAGACATGACTACCCATATTGAATCTATCGTTTCGATGATCTGCACCAAGTTGCATATCCCTACAGATAACTCTTTTTCTGACCCACCTCCACATACTGAAGCTGAAACTTCCTCTCATTCCCATAATTTTCATCCCCATCACTTTCAACATGAGCTATGCCTTTCGCGGGTGGATGTGACCAAATTTGATGGCTTGGATCCCACTGGTTGGGTAACCCAAATAGAACATTATTTCTCTTTATGGTATGGTGTTCTCCATCTAGATCAAGAATTTTGGCAATGATGGCAATGGATAAAAACTTTCCATCAAGGGTATATTGCTTGAACACACTTTGTGGCAGAGATTTATGAACGCTTTGACACTGACACCAACCATTTAGGCCGTTTGAAAAAGTTGAAACAATCTGTAACAGTGGAAGACTTTATAGCTACTTTTGAGTTCCTGGATTTTCGGACAGAGGGCATGTCTGATGACTTTTTCCAAGAATGTTTTATCAGTGGCCCCAAGGATGAGATTCATGCCCATGTCCTCATGGCTCGACCTCAGAGTTGTATGGAGGCTATTAAAAGATCTAAAGAAGCACAACATGTTGTATCTTCTCAAAACCTAAAACCCTCCTTTATCCCTTGCACTAAACCAATAAATCCCACTACTTCCTCTGCTCCACTAAAGATCCAAAAATTGACCAGGGCTGAAATGGTTGAACACCAACTCAAAGGTCTTTGTTATAATTGTGATGACAAATATTTTCTGGGCCACAAGTGTAAGGAACAAAATCCTTTTATGGCCATATCGAAGGATATTTCGGAAGAGGATGTTGAAAATCCCCTTGTGTCTAAGTCACCTGAAACCACTGACATAACCCCTCCCTCAGACCCTCCCGAAGTAGAAATAGTCATTTCCCTAAATGCTCTCACTGGCTTCTCTACTCCCCAAACCCTCAAGCTAATCGGTTACATCAATCATAGGAAGTTCATCATTCTTGTTGATAGTTGAAGCACCCATAATTTTATTCATCTCTGCATTGCCCAAGAAATTCATTGTTATATCCATCCAGTCAATAATTTCCAAATCATGATTGCCAATGGTAGCTCCATGAAATGTGGAGGGAGTTGTGAAAATGCGTGTCTCCAAATTGGTGACTACCACTTGAAATCTCATATGTTTTCTATCAACATGGGCGGTTGTGACATTGTGTTGGGTGCAGATTGGCTAAGGACTTTGGGTCCCAATCTCATGCAATTTAAGGAATTAACCATGAAATTCGACCAGGAGGGCTAACAATATAAGTTCCAAGGCATCATTGCAGGTTCACCTGAGATCATTAGTTCCCATTGCATGGAAAATCTGCTCAAAAAAGGTCATTCTGGTGGTATTTTCCAACTTTGTGCCATACAAGCAATAGAGACACCCTTGGTGCCGTGAGACCTCCAATCCATCCTCTCTAAACATCAAGTGGTATTTTCCACTCCGCATGTACTCCCTCCTTCCCGTGGTGTTCATGGTCATTCCATTCCCCTTGTACCGGGAAGCCTTCCTCCCAATATTCATCTGTATCGTCACCCCTTTTCCCAAAAAAATGAAATTGAGAAAATGGTTTAGGAACTCCTTAACACAGGTGTTATCCACCCTAGTATAAGCCCCTACTCTTCTCCTGTGGTCATGGTCCTAAAGAAAGAAGGTTCTTGGTGAATGTGTCTTGACTTCCGTTCCCTCAACAAACTTACCATTAAAGACAAATTTCCCATTCCTGTCATTGATAACCTCTTGGATGAATTGAGTGGCGCTTAGTTCTTTACTAAAATTGATCTTCATTATGGCTACCACCATATACGTATGAAAGAGGCAGACATTCCTAATACTTTCTTTAGAACTCATGAGGGCCACTATGAGTTTTTGGTCATGCCCTTTGGCTTATGTAATGCCCCCTCCACCTTCCAAAGCCTCATGAATCATGTCTTATGTCCTTTTCTTTGTCATTTTGTCTTAGTTTTCTTTGATGATATCCTCATCTATAGAAAAACCTAGATAGACCATATTTCTCATGTGGATCGAGTTCTCCATCTACTCTCTCAGCACCAACTTTTCTTGAAACAGTATAAATGTGATTTTGGCACCTCAAAAGTCAAGTACTTGGGGAATCTGGTTGGCAAGAATGGTGTCAAGGTGGATCCTAAAAATATTGAAGCTATGAAAGACTAGCCTCACCCAAAGACTCTCAAAAGCTTGCATGTATTTTTGGGCTTAACATGTTATTATTGCAAGTTTGTTAAGAATTATGGAAAGATTGCAACACCTCTCACTGCACTCCTAAAAAAGAACTCTTTCACTTGGACTCTAGCTGCTGCTCAAGCTTTTCAAACCTTGAAGATGGCCATGTGCACCACTCCAGTCCTGGCCCTTCCTGATTTCAAAAATACCTTTTTCCTAGAATGTGATGCTTCAGGGAAAGGAATTGGTGTTGTCCTTATGCAATAGGGTCGGCCTTTGGCCTTTACCAGCAAGCAACTGTCTTAATGAAATCTGGGAAAATCAATCTATGAAAAGGAAATGTTGTTTATTATGCATGTCGTTGATCTGTGGTGCCTTTATCTATTGGGGCAATTCTTCCAAATCAAGACAGACCATCAAAGCCTCACGTATTTTCTAGAACAACGCATTTCCTCCCCATAGCAACAAAAATGGGTGACTAAGCTATTTGGATATGATTATGAGATCATTTACAAGAAAGGCAAAGACAATGTGGTTGTGGATGCACTTTCTCGAAAATATGAAGATGAAGGATCCCTTTTTTCTCTCTCCTTCATTGTACCAGATTGGCTCCAAGTTGTTCGCCAGGAATGACTACTCAATCCCAAAAGTCCTCATCTGATACAACAATTGCAGTCCAATGCTCAAGTTTCGCCAGGGTACTCTTGGCTCCATGATGAGATTTGATACAAAGGCCATTTGTATTTAAGTAAACAATCAAAACTTAAATCCATAGTACTTTCTAAGCTTCATGCTACAACCACAGTTGGGCATTCCTGGTTTACCAAAACCTATAACAGGGTCAAACGATTTTTTTTTTTCTGGGATGGTATGAAACAAGACATTCGTAATTTTGTCGTTGAATGTGATGTGTGTCAACACAACAAGAGAGAAGCAGTCAAATCTCCTGGCACGCTACAACCACTTCCGATTCCGCCTGCTATTTGGAGGGATATCTCTATGGATTTTATTACAGGATTACCTAAATCGAGAAATAAATCAATCATCATGGTGGTTGTTGATTTCCTTTCCAAGTATTCTCATTTATGTTCTCTTCAAAAACCATTTATAGCATCCACCATGGATCAACTTTTCATGGATCAGGTCTTCAAGCTTCATGGCATGCTTCATTCTATTGTTTCTGATTGCGGCCCAATTTTCACCAGAAATTTTTGGCAAGAATTGTTCAAGCTACAAGGCAGCCAATTGCATCTCATCACAACTTATCATCCCCAGACTAATGGTCAAACTAAAGTTGTCAACAAGTGTTTGGAAACATATTTGAGGTGTTTTGCCTCAGAAAAGAAAAATTAGTGGGCTCAATAGTTACCCCTAGCTGAATGGTGGTACAATACTTCATACCATAAAGCTACACGCATGACTCCTTTTGAAGCGGTATATGGACAAAATCCACCTTCAGTTCTCTCATACTTACCTGGTGTCTCAAAGGTCCAAGTGGTTGACCAAATGCTTATAGTTCGAGAGGATATTCTCCATACCCTCAAAGAGAATTTGGTCACGGTAGAGAATCGCATGAAGCAACAAGAAGATCAAGGTCGCTCTGAACATCAATTTGCAGAAGGGGGTCAAGTGTTTCTTCGACTGCAACCTTACTTTCAAAATTAGCTCAAGGTCGAGCATTGTCAAAACCTGGGGCCCAAATTTTATGGTCCTTATACCATTCTCAAGCATGTGGGACATGTGGCCTATTAGTTAGCTTTTCCCAGTCATTCTAAGCTACATCCTATTTTTTATGTTTCATGCTTAAAGAAGGTGATTGGAACTAATTTCAAAATTCAAGCAAACCTTCCCGAGTTGGACGAAGAAGGATCCATTTGGCTACAACCACAAGCAGTTTTGAACCAGCGTGAGTGTCGTCTGCGTCAGAGAAGCATCAAGGAAGTGTTAGTCCAGTGGAAAGATACAACTTCAGCAGATGCCAATTAGGAACCGGCTACCATTCTGCAGAAATTTCCACATCTCAAGCCTCGAGGACAAGGTTGTTTTTAAGGGGGAGGACATGTTAGGGACTTAACCCGCACATAGGTAGAAAAATATATTCAGATTTAATAAAGTTCAATATTAATGAAGCCTTGCAATAAAGTATAATAAGTCGAATGTAAGAAGACCTAATAGAAGCTTTCGCTTCTAGAAGGATCTTCCTCTAGATGGTTCTTTTGATAGACATATTTAGTATAAATAGGAGTCGACGGTATGAGAACCCTAGCTTGGATATTATTGTAATAGATCTCTACTCAACTGGAGGTTTCCCCGTTGAAGAGGACCGTGAACATTGCTCTCAGAATCAAAGTGCTCTTTCTAGTGTTATTTTAATATCATTCCAGTGTTATTGTGGTGTTGTTCTGGTTATATTGTTGTTTATCCGCCATTTCTATCATTTTATTTCTATTTTTCATACTTTTTATATCTGGAATATCAAACCATTTGATGGACTCTCGTCTGGCTTCTGACAAACCCAATTTATAGCTATTAATCAAACCCCTTTCATTGCACTCTCGACGACACTAATAGTAGGTCAGATATCCAACATAAAAAAACTTCCACATGGAATTTGTGGAGATATTTTATGAAATAGATGTTTGTCACACATAATCATCGTAATTTCAACCATCATATAACTATTGGTATTGCGACACACTGGTCTGCCACGTGACATTTTCCAAGGAACCCTCACCATAAAACCCATCATCTTTTTACCAACAGTGGCAGTCATTACTATGATATAGGCATGTGTAAGTATCATCAAAAAGTCAATGCAGACACTATCGAAATTGTGACCGTATGGTCGGCGGTTTCTGGGTGTTTCTTAGATAATTTTACACATGTCTACACATTTAGATTTTCATTTTCAAACATAAAAGTGATTTCTATGTAAAAGAGGAAAAGTCTACCTTGTAAAGTGAGAGACCAAAATAGTAGAAAGTGACCTAATGGAAATGCACACCCATGTATGGTTTTGGTAATTTACAAGTTACAAGTTACAGGATTGTGGCTTTGTTGTAAAACCTAAAGATTGTATACTAGGGTGATTTATGCCCAGAATTTGGTAAATGGTTGAAATATATATGAATCGTTGGCAACTGTGTAGAGACACTAACTAAAATGGAAAAATGAGTACTAACTACCTATGTCCATGAGCTCAATGAGGCATAAGCTTGTACAACCATATCAAGCATAGGCTAGTTATTAGTTGCATTTCCATTGTGAAGACGTGCATAAATCATCAGAGAATACAAGGTTATATAACAGAATAATAGTTAAATAAATAAACATACACATCAACATGTATGAGACTCTAGAAAGACTAAAATGGAATACCTAATTGAGAAAAATACTTGTTTTTTTTAACTCTAAGTTATGCATTTGTGCAAAATTGCACACCAAGATTCACTAAAATGCACACACAGGACTTTACATGCCTGCAATTTGACTGATTCAAGTTTTTTAGGGTGTCTTCGATAATTTTACACCTATATACATATTTATATTTTCATTTGAAAACATAAAAGTGGTTGTTGTGTAAACGAAGCAGAATCTATCTTGTAAATTGAGAGACCAAACCAATAGAAAGCGATCAAATGGAAATGCACACCCATGCTTCTATATATCTCCAAATTTAGTTATCTAAGTTCGCTACATGGAAACTCTTCCCACGTGCATATGGGATGAGTTGTAGATGCTACAATTCTACACACATGCCTATGAGTAGAGATGTGACAACTCTTCCCACAAGCATGTGAGAAGAGTTTCCATGTTACAACTCTGCCCACATGCCTGTGGGAAGCGATGTGGAAACTCTACCGATAGGTTGGTAGGAAGAGTTGTAGAGGATACAAATCTACCCACAATCCTATGGGAAGAGATGTATAAACTCTGCCCACAGGCCTGTGGGTAGAGATGTGGCAACTTTTCTCATAGACCTGTGGGAAAAGTTGTATATGTTACAACTCTAACCACAATCTTGTGGGAAGATATGTGGAAACTATTCCCATGGGCATGTGGGTAGAGATGTGGAAACTATGGATACCCTGGATAAATTCCTACATCTAGATCTATTTTTGGTGGAATAAGTTCAAGGTTATTTCACATAAATTACAATGTTCCTCAAGTTGGGTTCAATACCAAATATGTATGACCATAAACAATGAATAGATTGGTTATCTACTATGCAAAATACAATTTCATCATTGGAAACCTATATAATCTTTCCATAGATAATATTTTAGACTAATGCATTCTAGATCATAAAGTATAAGTCGTCCTTTTGGAGGCACATGACAAAGAGAGTGGGGGGGATTTCCATTTGAAGTTTCTCTATGTTAGACTGTGGTAGTCGACACTATGTTAAGATGCCATGGAATATGCAAAGAGTTGCAACAAGTGTCAACTAGTTCGTAACCCCTATGCATGTAATGAGATTCCATTGCAACCCATTGTGATAGTGTGGATTTTATTAGTAAATAAGACATAAGAAATTAGATCGAAACAACAAATAAAGATACAAGGTAATAAAATTTGGAGATCCTTTTAGTCTGAAGTGAACACCCCACATATCCATAGAAAATATAACTCGATGCCCTTTCCCTAACTATATCCTTCAACAAAGTTATTACAAATAACCAACTGATATTTACAATTTTTCACACAATACTTTGCGTAGTCTTTCCAAAATTCTACTTACAAGTTTTTGTAATGAGATCTTTTGAGTAGCATTGATGGATGTTTCTACTAAACACAAATACATCACATAAATCATTGAAATAATTCTCATAAATTTGCATATAGTATGAAAACTCTTCCCACATGAATGTTGGTAAATTTGTTGTGCTACAAATATGCCCACATGCCTGTGGAAAGAGTTGCTACACGGAAACTCTTCCCACGGGCATGTGGGCAGAGTTTTAGCATGGGAAATTTTCCCTTAGGCTTGTGGGAAAAGTTGTATCATCTACAACTCTACCCATAGTCCTCTGGGAAAAGTTGTATCATCTACAACTCTATCCAATGGCATGTGGGAAAAAAATTATCGAGTTCCCATGAGCTAAACATGAAATGTGTCTAAAAGAGACATCTTTGTAGTCCAATTTTTGCTTCCAAAACTTATTAGCTACTTCAATCCATATTTATTCAAGAAGTTTAGTGGTAAGATCCACTTTACCACATATCCTAAAACGGATTGTGTGTACAACCACATCACACATAGGCTAGTTGTTAGTTGAATTTCCATTACAAAGACCTGCATAAATCATCAGACAATAAAAGGTTATATGATTGAATAATAATTAAATAAATAAAAAGACATATCGACATGTACACGACTCTTGAAAGACTAAATTGGAATTCCTAAATGAGTTTCTCTTGGTTTCGAGAACAATTTATTCTCTATTGAACAAGGCCAAGCATGTGAAGGTGGAATCTCATTTCCCACCCCCACCCGCATCACTCTCAATTCCCCATACCCAATCTATCTACTGGAAAATAATTGAAAGTGGCATAGTATGATTCATGCCTAGAAAATAGCAAAAGAAAATTTAAAAGTAAATGAAATAAAGAATGTGTGTGCAACTATGTGGTTTTCTACATACAAAACATATAACATACATGGATAAAAAGGTAGAAACAAATAGTATATATTAATATATTTTATCATCAAAGTATGTTTCCATTATACATGTTTCTTATCATAATATATACAATCACTTATTTTTTTGTTTTTTAGTTTTGAGAAATTTGATGATTGGCTCATCCATGTCTAGATCCACTTCAATTCTTCGTCTCTCTCTTGGTGTTGATTCAATATGCATGCTCTGATGCATTGTACATATAGTTGGGTACTCTCCCTGGTGTGTAGGTCATTGTTGAGCGACCTCGACTACAATAAAAAAGGGTTAAATTGATATGGTTAGTTATTATTCACAGAAGTAGTTCATTAATACAAATATCATTAAAATATTTTGTACTGGGTTGAGTAGTCAAGACCATTGGTTTGGCTGCCATGTGTTCCTTCTCTCGCCAAGAATTCTCATCTACATGATCTACCATTGAAACAAAAAAAATTATAGGTACATCGTCTGCAAGTAAATATTAATAATTTTATTAATCCACATTTCTGATTTTATAGACATAATACTATCATAGTTGGGTTGTACACCACCATCATTGGTTTGCAATCCACCATCATGGTCGGGATGCACACCACCATCATCAGGATACACTCCACCATCATGGTTGGGGTTCGCACCACCATCATCATACTGCACTCCACTGCCATGGGGATATTTTCCACTGTTGGCCTCATTATTGTTGTTGATCTCTTGCTTAAAACAAAAAGACACATTCATTTATGGGTGAAATCAATAGTGAATAGATTTTACAAGTAATCAACAATTAAAGTCCACTAATTTTACTTACGATGTCGTTCAAAGGGGTAGATTGGTTTTTCCCCATGCTTTGTCGGTGTTCAACCATGACTTGAAAGATGCACTTGAAACCAAGTCGAAGGTCTTATTCTATGGTCGTAGTTTTGAATTGATCCCCCTACATTACAAAAGATATCAGATTTGGCTTATTGGATGCAATTAAATAAAAGTTGGATGATGATAGGAATGATATGGTTTAATTATTTGGTACTTACAATTCGTTCTTTTAATTTCACGTAACCACCCTGGCCAAGTTTGTGTTGCATGTGTTTTTATAGTCTTGTCTTGGTTGCTTTTGACGTGTTTGGGGGCCTAGAAAAAGTTTCCAATAGGTTGTATATCACAATTTTTATATAGAACTAACGAAAACTCATCATATTAAATTCAAAATATGATATACCTTCCTGGTCCATGTGGTGTCTTTCCTTCTTTTCTCATTGTCTTCTCCTTTGCATCCTCCAATAGATTCTTCCACTCAATCTCTTGAATCATCGGAGGATCCTCATACCTAGGGTTTGTTTGCAAATGAACCCTGTATTGATCCCTCACATATTTCAAATATGTATCGGCCAATGAGGTGACCCCAATTTTGTTGAAGGAATCACCAAGTAGGTCGACCAAGTGGTCAATAAGTTCCTTCTTCAAACTGGGATTCTGAGCATTCCACCATGTGTGTATGGTGTGTTGGCATGTTTTACAGGCAGCATATGCTTGTCATTGAAGGAAAGTATCGTAGCGATGATGGATTGAGTACATGTATAATGTGCCAGGCGGGCACTAGAAGTATTTTGGGAAGACGCAGCAGAGCAAGCTCGTGAAGACCAGAAGAGATAGTGCAGAGGTGCGCGTAGAGTGCAGAGTATGCATGTTTGTCATTGATGGAAAAGATCATGACCAACAGCACAACGATGATCGCATGGCAAGATCAAAAGATAAATTCCATTTCGGGTATCATAAACAAAGACTCCATTTTGGAGTTTCGGATACCAAGAGCTGGAGGAGTCAAGGAAGCAACTCACGGCAAGAACTTGTGAAATGCGAAACCCCAAAATCCCGAAACAATCACATCAACCAGAGTTTTGGATACCAGGAGTTGGAGGAGTCAAGAGTCGAGACTTTTCATCACAGGAGTCCCAAAGTGCCGAAATGTGAAACGAAGAAATCCCGAAATAGGCACATCAACTGGAGTTTCGGATACCGGGAGTTGGAGGAGTCAAGAGTCAAGACTCTTCATCACAGAAGTCCCGAAGTGCTGAAATGCGAAACGCCGAAAATCCCGAAATAGACACATCAACCAAAGTTTCAGATATCGGTAGCTGGGGGATTCAAGAGTCGAGACTCTTCATCAAAGGAGTCCTGAAGTGCCGAAATGCGAAACAAAAAAAATCCTGAAACAGACACATAAGGTGGAGTTTCGGATACCGGGAGTTGGAGGAGTCAAGCGTCAAGATAACTCTTCACCACAAGAATGCCAAAATGCCGAAATGTCGAATTGTGAAATGGAGAAATAAGTGCGAGACCCAACATTTATAATCCAACGGTGCAAGTTAATCAGGAATATGATCGAAGGGCTATTGTTTCTCTTCACAGTTAATCGATCAGTGGCGATTCAATTGCCGATACGGTTTTTGGAGGTTCACAGTGTAACTGCTAGAAAC
Organism: Picea engelmannii; assembly: GCA_009831015.1. Lineage (NCBI taxonomy): Eukaryota > Viridiplantae > Streptophyta > Pinopsida > Pinales > Pinaceae > Picea > Picea engelmannii. The sequence continues at coordinate 573,960 of ML784995.1, forward strand.
AACTGATTGTTTCTGCCAGAGGAATGGAAAAGACTTCAGGGTGATCACCATAGAAGATGAAGAGTCTCAAGGCATCTTCCGGTGGAATAAAGATTGTTCAGGAGACAGATGGAAGAGCATTGAAGCCTGTAACTGCAACAGAGAGGATGAGCTCGACTGTGACAAAGAAGACAAAGAGTCTCGACTGGTAGACAGGCTAATGAATCTCAGCATAACACCCAATGATGATGGACACATGGGTTTAACAACCAGAGAAGATGAAGAGTTGCAATGATGATCAAGCAGAGCACTCGACATGAAGAGCATGTATAAGCATTGTGCATATGGTATGCACAAGGTGCACAGAGACTATAAGAATGTAGAACAAAGAAGAGATGAGTGATGATGTAGAGAGGAATCACACATGGGGAAATGGATGTTGTGGGCAAGAGCCGAAATACAAAGAAGAGGCATAATTCAGAGAATCAAAATAAGACACAGAGCATAAAGTGCAGCAGAAGAAAAGAACAGAGATGCATAGTTGAGACAATAAAAGAAGGCTAAGGTGCACTTGTAGAGAAGAGAAGAAGATCAGAAAGTGCAAGAAGATGCAGACAGAGAGACATTGATACAGGAGAGCGGAGTAGTGTAGCAGAACAATGATGAGATTGGTAAGCCATTGATGAACATTATATCATTGTAATAAGTTTCAGTAGCAAAGATTTATATTTCAGGGTGGTAGGGAGGTGCTAGGGAGGAATGTTGTCCTCAGAGGTTCAAGTGGGTCCTTGAACATAGGGATTTGTAGAATCCATCTGGTTGTAGCCAGAGAAACCAGGGTGGCAGGGTGGTGCAAGGGAGAACTATTGTTGTCTGTTATATAGGTTGGTGCCTGTGTGACTGGAAGTTGGTGCTTCCATCCAGTTGGTGTTGGAACACTTAGGGAGTTGTTACTTCCTTCTAGTGGGTGCTAGAGAAACCAAGGAGTTGGTGCTTCCTTCTAGTGGGTGTTAAAGAAACCAGGGAGTTGGTGCTTCCTTCTAGTGGGTGCTAGAGAAACCAGGGAGTTGGTTCTTTCTTCTAGTAGGTGCTAGCGAAAATAGAGAGTTGGTGCTCTCAGCAAGTTGTAGCTTGCAAAACAGAGGTTGTAGCCTCATTATGAGTTGGTGCTCATAAGTATGATAATGTACAGAATGTAAAGATTACTTATCATATAAAGAAGAAGAGGTTTTTACCCTTTATGGGTTTCCTCAGGAAATATATGTCTCTGTATATTTCATATGTGTGAATGATGCCGAATGTTCTATTACTTACTTCCTTGCATTATTGTGATTGTCATTCAGTGCTCTGCAAAGAGTTTAAAATAAGAGTAATTGTTTAAGCTCGGTAACAACTGATTCACCCCACCCTCTCGGTTGTACAACAATTGGTATCAGAGCTGGCCCCTTTTATCTAAGGGTAGATCCTAGATATTAAACATGTCAAGCCATGAAGGAAATTCAACCAATAAGGCTCCTCTGTTCAATGGAACAAACTTTGCCTTCTGGAAAGTTAGAATGAGAACCTACATAATGGCTTTAGGTGCAGATGTCTGGGATGTGGTAGATAATGGTTATGTAAATCCAATTGTACTAGCTAATAAGGATGACAAGCTAGAATTTAGCTTCAACGCTAAGGCTATGAATGATATCTTGAGTGGGCTTGCAGAAGAAGAATTCATAAAAGTTATGCACCTAGGAACTGCCAAAGAAATGTGGGACAAACTCATTAGTAGTTATGAAGGTAATGAGAAGGTAAAGGATGCCAAGCTTCAAACCTACAGAGTACAGTTTGAACAACTAAAGATGAAATAAGATGAAACTGTTGGAAAATACTTTATGAGAGTTGAAGAACTGGTAAATGCAATGAAAGCACTTGGTGAAAAAATTGAGGAACCTTCTTTAGTTCAGAAAATTTTGAGATCTCTACCAGATAGGTTCAACCCGAAGGTCTCT
>ML784995.1:575982-597189 GCA_009831015.1 Picea engelmannii
CTAAAAACCTTGGAGTTTGATCAACTTCTAGGAACATTGACTGCATATGAAATGAGAATAGTTAAAGATAAACCCACCTCCAGAGAAGCATCATTTAAGGTAGACAAGAATGAGGATTCTGAGCCTGATGAAATTGAAGAAAAAATTGTGAAGAGACTGAAGAAGGGATCATGCAAATAGAAAGGTAAAATGCCTTTCAAATGTTTCAAATGTGTTAAGATAGGTCATTTTTCAAATAAATGTCCTCACAAAAGAAATGATCAGACATGTGATGATGAGGAGAAGCATAAACATAGAAATTTCTTTAAAGAGAATAATTTTAAGAAGAAAAGTCTTTGTGTAAACAATGATGATGATCCTTCAGATGATGAAGACAATGACTCCTCTATTGAAGATAAACTAAATGAATTCATACTTATGGCCAAAGAGGACTATGATAATAAAAGCACAGGAAGTGGAGCTAATGAAGAAGAAGCTGTGGTTGATATGGAAGGAGAACTGATCAGTGCATTGGAAGAGATTTACAGACTCAGAATTAAGAATAGAAAGCAAAAACAATTGCTGATATAGTTCGAGAAAGATAGTAAACAACCCGATGAAGACTTTTCCCTACTAAAAGTGGAATTAGAAGAGGCAAAGAAAATCGAGGACATTCTGAAACAACAATTATCAGAAAATAAGGCAAGATGTAAAGCTCTGGAAGAAGAAGTAGTGAAAACTAGGAAAAAATTGGAGAGGTTTCAAGCCTTGTATCATCAGAATCTGTCAAGTATTAAAGCCTCAGAAGGATTAGCCACCATTATGAATCAACAAAGGAATCCAAAGCTGAAAATGGGTTTGGGTTATGAAGAGGGATCAAGTAGTGGTCAGCCAAGAAACCAAGAACCTATCAAGTTTGTCAAATCCTCAAACATTGACAACAGACACTCTGCAAAAACAAAGAAAGAAAATCAGCCACCAAGAAGGAATGAAAGAAAAAGTACCAGAACCGAATCTGTAGATCAGATAAATTATCGACATGAAAGAAATTGACCTCCTCAAAGAAGACAAACTTTTTCCAAGTACCAACGTTTTTTCTATGGATATTGTTTCGTTTGTTCTAACTTTGGTCATAAAGTTGTAAACTTTTCTTTAAAATTAAATTATGAGCAGTCAAGACATTCAAGGTATAGATATCTGCCACAACAAAGAATGAGACAGCCAAGTAACAAACCACCACAAACTACAAATCACTTGATGGATGGGAAAAGGACACAGGTTAAGCATAACAATCGTTATGATCCTTTATTGAATGAACCAGAATGTTACATTTGTCATAACTATGGACATAAATCTGTTGACTATCGCTTAAGGAACTATGAACTAGATTTGAATTCCCCTGCTGAAAATGTCAAGGTTTGGAAGAAGAAAGAAAGTGACAAGTGTGGAGTAGTGTTGTCATCTCAAAGACAAATGAACCCTTGGTATATAGACAGTGGATGCTCCAAACATATGACGGGAGACAAAGGTAAGTTTCTATCTATAAGTGAAAGAAAATCAGGAAACGTAACCTTTGGAAATGATGCTCCAGGTAAAATAAAGGGTAAAGGGATGGTGAGTTTAAGTAATGGAAAAGGGAAAGCCCAAGATGTTCTTCTTGTAGATGGGCTGAAACATAATCTACTCAGTGTAAGTCAAATGTGTGATAGAGGATGTGAAGTGATGTTCACGTCCAAGGACTGCAAGATAAAGTCTGTAAACTCAAGACAAGTGGTGGCCAAAGGCATAAGGATAGAAAATAATGTATATGTGATGAAAGAAGATAGAGAAGAGTGTCATCTAAGAAAACATGATGAAAGCTGATTATGGCATAGGAGACTTGGACATCTAAAATTTGACCACTTAATCAAGCTCAAAAATCTTGAGGCAGTAAAAGATCTTCTGAGAATATCAAAGCGCCAAGATTCTATGTGTAAACCCTGCCAAGTAGGAAATCTAGCTAGGACACATTTTAAGTCCAAGAGCTCTAGTTCAATAGAAAAACCACTCCAACTAGTTCATATGGATTTATGTGGACCATCAAGAAAGCAAGGCACAGGGAAATAAAACTACTTCATTCTGATTATTGATTATTACTCCAGAATTACTTGGGTTGCCTTTCTCAAGGAAAAAGCTGAAGCATTTGAGGAGTTTAAAAAATTTAAGGCTTTAAATGAGAATCAAACAGGCAAGAGGTTAAAGGCAGTAAGATCAGATAGAGGAGGATAATTTATGTCAAGTGATTTCAAGGAATTATGTGATAAGCATGGGATCAAGAGAGAATACACAATCCTAAGAACTCCACAACAAAATGGAGTATTTGAGAGGCAAAACAAAGCAGTGCAACAAATGGCTAGGTCAATGATGAATGAGAAGAACATTGGTCAAATCTATTGGGTAGAAGCAATACACACAGCAGTACATGTTCTTAACAAATCCCACCTCAGACCACAAAGTGATAAGACACCTTATGAACTGTGGCATGGGAGACCTGCTTCAATCAAACACTTCAAAGTCTTTGGGAGTAAATGTTACATAAAGAATAATTATGAGAACCTTGGAAAATATGATGACAGGGCTGATGAAGGTGTCTTCTTAGGGTATGCTACAAACAATAAAGGATACAGATGCTATAATAAGAGGCTGCATAAAATGGTTGGCTGCATTGACATAAAAGTTGATGAAGGAATCCCAGCAAGAGAGGTGTACAATAATGAGTCTTCTACAGAGGACACAACTGAAGTTGAAGATGAACAGGTCCAAGATTCATAAAACAAAGACTCTGAATCAGATGAAGACACAGATACTCAAACAAACTCAAATCAGCAGACAACTTCAAATTCCTAATCCAGAATCACTCAAAAGAATCATCCTGCAAGTTAGATAATTGGTGAAAAAGAAAAAGGTGTACAAACCAACAGAAAGATAATCAAAAACACCAAACAATCACATATTTCTTTCATATCCATGCTGGAACCCAAGAATTTTAATGAAGCTATCAAAGATGACCATTGGTTCCAAATGGATCTTTAAGAATAATTTGAATGAGCAGGGACAAGTTGTCAGGAACAAAGCAAGATTGGTCTGTAAAGGCTATGCTCAAATAGAAGGACTGGATTTTGATGAAACATTTGCGCCCATAGCAATATTAGAAGCTATCAGAATATTTCTTGCCTATGCTTGTCATAAAAGGTTTAAAGTCTATCAAATGGATGTCAAGTCATCTTTTCTAAATGGATATTTAAATGAAGAAGTCTATATGGAACAACCAGAGGGTTTCGAACTGTCTGATAACCCTAACCTAGTATGCAAGCTGAAGAAAGATTTATATGGGTTAAAACAAGCCCATTGTGCCTGGTATCACAGACTGGATACGTATCTCAAAGAAAAAGGGTTCAAGAGAGGAACAATTGACAACAATCTATATATCAAAATAGAGGATAATGATTTGCTCATCGTGTTGGTCTATGTAGATGACATCATCTTTGGATGTAATAAGGATTCATTGGTACAACGGTTTGCTTCTGCCATGGAGTCTAAGTTTGAAATTTCTATGATAGGTGAACTGACATTTTTTCTTGGTATGCAAATTACTCAGAGGTCTGAAGGGATGTTCATTTCTCAAGAAAAATATCTACGAGAAATGTTGAAAAGGTTTCAAATGGAAGATTCTAAACCTGAGGGCACACCTATGGTTATTGGATGCAAATTAAGCAAGGATGATGACTCATCTGTGTTGATCAAAGTTCATATAGGTCAATGATAGGCAACCTGTTGTACATCACAACATCTCGCCCAGACATAATGCATGTTGTTGGAATGGTAGGAAGATATCAGTCTGCACCTAAACAGAGTCACTCGCTAGCTGTCAAAAGAATATTCAGATATTTGAAAGAAACAATGAACTATGGCCTATGGTATCCTAAGAATCAAAATTTTCAATTATCAGTCTACTCAGATGTTGATTGGGCTAACTGCATGGATGAAAGGAAAATCACAAGTGGATGTGTGTTCTTCTTAGGAGATTCTCTAGTAGCATGGTTGAGTAAAAAGCAAGTTTCCATTTATTTATCAACTACAGAGGCAGAGTACAATGTTGCCGCTACCTGTTGCACTCAAGTATTATGGATGATTCAGACACTTGCAAACTTGGAGGTAAAATATGCTACACCGATCCCAATTCATTGTGATAACACTAGTGCCATCAGTGTGTCCAAGAATCCTGTATTCCACTCCAAGACCAAGCATATTCCCATAACATACCATTTTCTGAGAGAGCAGGTCACCAATTAGATTGTTCAGGTCCATTACATTCCAACCATAGAACAAATAGTAGACATCTTTACTAAACCCCTAGCCAAGACACCATTTGAATATCTCCGACAAAAGTTGGGTGTCATCCCGTCTCACAGCTAAGAGAGTCCATCCTGTTAGGGGGAGTTTGTATTGACTGAATATCTGATACCTCTGAAAAATACTGCAACAACTCAGGGGGAGTGTTTTTTCTTTGAGATTGATGTCAAAGAGGGAGAAAAGAATAGGTTCGGGTGCCTTTGTTGCCATCAATGCCAAAGGGGTAGATTGTTGGCATGTTTTACAGGCAGCGTATGCTTGTCATTGAAGGCAAGTACAACAACGATGATGGCTTGAGTACAGGTATAATGTGTCAGGCAGGCACTAGAAGTATTTTGGGAAGACGCAACAGAGCAAGCTCCTGAAGACTAGAAGAGATAGTGCAGAGGTGCATGCAGAGTGCAGAGTATGCATGTTTGTCATTGATGGCAAAGATCATGACTAGCAGCACAATGATGATCGCATGGAAAGATAAGAAGATAAATTCCATTTCGGGTATTAGAAACAAAGACTACATTTCAGAGTTTCGAATACTAGGAGATGGAGGAGTCAAGGAAGCAACTCACGGTAGTAACTTGCGAAATGTGAAACCCCGAAATCCCGAAACAGTCACATCAACCAAAGTTTTAGATACTGGGAGTTGGAGGAGTCAAGAGTCGAGACTCTTCATCACAGGAGTCCCGAAGTGTCGAAATGCAAAATGCCAAAATCCTGAAACAAGCACATCAACCGGAGTTTCAGATACTAGGAGTGGAGGAGTCAAGAGTCAAGACTCTTCATCATAGGAGTCCCAAAGTGCCGAAATGCAAAATGATGAAAATCTCGAAATAGGCACATCAACCGGAGTTTCGGATACCGAGAGTTGGAGGAGTCAAGAGTCAAGACTCTTCATCATAGGAGTCCCAAAGTGTCGAAATGAAAAACGCCAAAAATCTTGAAACAGGCACATAAGGTGGAGTTTTGGATACCGGGAGTTGGAGGAGTCAAGTGTCAAGATAACTCTTAACCACATGAATTCCGAAATTCCGAAATGTTGAATTGTGAAATGGTGAAATAAGCACGAGACCCATCATTTATAATCCAACGGTGCAGGTTAATCATGAATATGATCGAAGGGCTACTGTTTCTCTTCACAGTTAATTGATCAGTGGTGATTCAATTGCTGATATGATTTTTGGAGGTTCATAGTGTAATTGCTAGAAACGACTGATTGTTTCTGCCAAAGGACTGGAAGAGACTTTAGGGTGATAGCCAGAGAAGATGAAGAGTCTCAAGGCATATGCCAGTGGAATGAAGACTGTTCAGGAGAAAAATGAAAGAGCGTTGAAGCCTGTAACTGCACAAAGAGGATGAGCTCGACTGTGAAAAAGAAGACAAAGAGTCTTGACTGGTAGACAGGCTAAGGAATCTCAGCATAACACCCAGTGATGATGAACACATGGGTTTAATTGCCAGAGAAGCTGAAGAGTTGAAATGATGATCAGGTAGAGCACTCGACATGAAGAGCATACAAAAGCATTGCGCATATGGTATGCTCAAGGTGCACAGAGACTATAAGAATTAAAAACAAAGAAGAGATGAGTGTTGTTGTAGAGAGGAATCACACATGGGGAAATGGATGTTATGGGTAGGAGCTGAAATACACAGAAGAGGTGTAATTCAGAGAATCAAAATAAGACACATAGAATAAAGCGCAGCAGAAGCAAAGAACATAGATGAATAGATGAGACAGTAAAAGAAGGCTAAGGTGCATTTGTAGAGAAGAGCAGAAGATCAGAAAGTGCAAGAAGATGCAGGCAGAGAGACACTGATACAGGAGAGCAGAGTAGTGTAGCAGAACAATGATGAGACTAGTAAGCCATTGATGAACATTATATCACTGTAATAAGTTTCAGTAGCAAAGATTTATATTTCAGGGTGGTAGGGAGGTGCTAGGGAGGACTGTTGTCCTCAGAGGTTCAAGTGGGTGCTTGAACACAGGGAGTTGTAGCTTCCATCTCGTTGCATCCATAGAAACCAGGGTGGCAGGGTGGTGCAAGGGAGAATTGTTGTTCTCTTTTACACAGGTTGGTGCCTGTGTGACTGGAAGTTGGTGCTTCCATCCAGTTGGTGTTGGAACACTTAGGGAGTTTTTACTTCCTTCTAGTGGGTTCTAGAGAAACCAGGGAGTTGGTGCTTCTTTCTAGTGGGTGCTAGAGAAACCAGGGAGTTGGTGCTTCCTTCTAGTAGGTGCTAGAGAAAACAGAGAGTTGGTTCTCTTAGCAAGTTGCAGCTTGCAAAACAGAGGTTGTAGCCTCATTATGAGTTGGTGCTCATAAGTATGATAATGTACAGAATGTAAAGATTACTTATCATATAAAGAAGAAGAGGTTTTTACCCTTTATGGGTTTCCTCAGGAAATATCTGTCTCTGTATATTTCATATGTGTGAATGATGCTGAATGTTCTATTACTTACTTCCTTGCATTATTGTGATTGTCATTCAGTGCTCTGCAAAGAGTTTAAAATAAGCATAATTGTTTAAGCTCAGTAACAACTGATTCACCCACCCTTCTCAGTTGTACAATATGGTGGGCCCAAAAATATCTAAGGTCTTGTCATTAATATGCTTAAAAAAGGTGTTGTTTCATGTAGAACAATATGATCATTAATTTAAAATAACCGTAGAGAAGTATGTTTCAAATAGATAATAGGAAATAATTAAGGCATTAATAAATACCTAGGTTTTTTTGTATCTTGATTGAAAAAATTTCCTCATCCACCAAAAATGTAACTAGAAGTGTTCCCTTGTTGGTCACACGTGACTATCCAGGAAAGCAATTTGTAGAATCACCAATTGCCTCATAACCACCCTTAAGTGTTTGGTTTGGCGTGCACTATGTCGAGGGTGTGTCATGGGCCCCAAAAGGTTCAGTTGTCCTAGCCACAGGGATGTCAGCCACAAGAAGAGAGCCAAATGGCCTCATGGGTATGTGGCTCATGGTAGTACATTGTGGTGTTTGAGCATCGCAGCTACCAACACCATCCTCAGGAGAAAGGTGTTGAAGTTTTCTGAATAATTCCTATAAAAAAACATATTTTATTCAAATCATATAAAATAAGGAAAACAAAATTCATAAATGAACATATGTGATAAATAACCTTTTTAAAATATTTCGCTCACCATAGATATTTTTATTTCCTCCATAAAAAATATGCATATTTGTGTGATCTCCTTCGTTGGTTCACACATACACAATTTAGTAAGTTCAATGCTTTTTTTTTTTCTCGCGGCCTTTTCAATTATATCAACTGGGTTCAATTCAAACATGTCATCATCGTTGTTGACATTTTCAAGTACATCAGGTGTCGACAACTACATATATCAACAAAAAAACAAGGTAATTCAATTATGAAAACAATAATAAAATTCACTTTAAATGGATATGGATATTTTTAGTCATTTACCTACTGAGGTTGGTGCCTTCCCACGATCACCCTACCACAATATAAGAAGCATTATATATTAAAATGTTACCTTATAATATCAGAAGCATGAGATAATAAAATGAATGTTAAAGATAAAAAATAAGAATTATTAAATAGAGGTTGGTTGAAGTTATATTGTGTCAACATCCATATTATACAATGGATCAACATCCATTTTCATTTATCTTCCTACAAACACTATTCATATGTGCATAATTTGTCTAAATACATAACTCTATTGTAAATGAAAAAAAAAAAAGCATAAAAGGAAAAATGCTAAAAAATGCATGAAACCGGGGTATGATCAAGTATGCACACCCAAGTATTAACACACCTCCAATTTGAATTATTCAATTTTATGAGGGTGTCTTAGATTAATTTACACTTGTCTACTTATTTAGTGTTGTGTTTGGGAACATAAAAGTGGTTGTTGTGTAAAACAAACAAAATATACCTTGTAAATTGAGAGACCAAATCAGTAGAAAGTGTCATAATGGAAATGCACCCCCATGCTTCTATATAGATCCAAATTTTGGGGTGAAGTTAGTAACATTCAGAATCTATCTATGTCATCCAAAGTGCATTTTCAAATGAAAAAGGACTTCTACCTAGAACCCAAATTCAAGACATTTTGTAAAATGGATCGTAAAACTAGATTACTATAAAATGCATGCCTAGGAATCATATGACCTCCAAATTGAGTCATAAAAGTTGTGGAGTTTGTATTTTATCATTTTACATATATTCATACTTTAGTTGTGCATTTTGAAACCAAAAACCCTCTATTGTGCATAAAGGTTGAAAACTGATTTGTAAATGCAAAAAGATGCATAAAGGGAAAAAATCTTTAAAATGCATGAAACTAGGGCATGATGAAAATGCACGCCCAGGTCTTAATACACCTTAAATTCCCATATGTATAAGATATATACAATTTAAAGCGGATGGATAGATGGATTCAAAAGAACAATACAATAAAACATACAAGGTATTCCTATTACAACTTCATAAAACACTTAGGACAACTTCATGCTTAATACATTCAACTATATCATAATATCACTTAGGTAAAAATTAATGTACATAAAAAATTACTCAGTAAAATATTCCCTTAGGGAGCTGGGCAGGTGCCACTCGATTCACCTTGTCTTCCCAATGGTAATTTATTAAATTGACACAATGTTTTCCAATCTTTTCCCATCAAATACTTATGATCATTAAAGTTTATTATTGCCTCATACAAATTAGTGTATTTCTCATAAATTGGGGGAGGTAATTTCCTTAAAATCATTTCCAGATTGTGCAACAAATCAAAATACCCTACCAACAATTATATTACATCTTGCCCCTTCAAAGTGCCATCAAGATTTTAGAGCTTGTTGTCATTGTTCCTCATGTCTTCTAATAGCTTTTGATAATTGTTTATTGGATACAAATCCCCATTTGCATTCCAGAATGATGGTAATCCATGTTGGATGACATCACTATAAATCTTCTTAAAAGTAGAGATTTCCCTCATAAACTCATGGAACTTACTTTTTTCATTTTGCAGCAATAGCCTATTTGTAATTACTCTTTTCGCATCCATTACAATGTTAGTGATGCAGGAGCATCGCCAACAACAAGCGAGCGTGGGGCAAGTGCCAACGCATTTTGGCACGTGATGAATTGTTTAAAATGTTTTGAAGTTTGATACGCCAAACATAAATGAAACAATTAAGAAAGGGCATACTTGTAGATTGTAATCAGACCTTGAGCGTCCCGCTCTCGTCTGAAGGATTAAGAGGCATTTATGCTAGTAAATGTAAGTAGGTAGCTTTAAATTCTTAGATTAGACAGTTTTAGGAGCCGGAGGGAAAACGGATATAGACACCCTCACTAATATCATTGTAACATTAGCATGATCAATAGAGCATAGAGAAGAAGAAGCAGAAAGTTGTGGAGAAGAACCCATGTACAAAAGTTCTGAGATTAATATATGAAGCTTTGATATAGACTCATGGTGTCAAATACTTTCTATGTATGCATGATTGAATGGTATGCTCATGATTGTCTTACTCTTTCTGATATACATTTGTTTTTATGCCATGTATGTATGATTTTGTGTTAAGCATTCGAAGTCTAAGAGAGTAAAGAATGAGTTTCAATTGTTTCTTAGTCTGAGCAAGAGTTTTCCTGCAAGGAGTGCAGTGAAATTGTTCGTAAGGTGTGCGTTGATAGAAGTCAGAGTTCGTCTCTGCAAGCTTAGGAGGGATAACATTGTTCTCATTCTTGCAGAAGTGCAAGTTAAGAACAGGAGCCATGCAAGGAGTGCACAGGCCGAGTGAAGTTTCAGAGTTATAACCTGAGTGAAATTTTTGAAGGATTGTTGTCGTAGGGAGTGCGCAGAGTCGAAGAGGTTCAAATACTTGGAAGTATTTGGAGAATTACCTCAAGGAGTGCGTGCAGGAGTCTTATTGAAGACTCGAGCTATGGAGAAAGCTCAGGAGGGATAGAGTCTTTGAAGTTGTCGAAGAGAGCTCAAGAGGGCTAGTGCCTTGAAGTGTTGTAAGAAGGCACAACGACGTTGTTTTGCAGGTGGATAAGTTTCATGAAAGAACACTTTGTTCATTTCGCAGGAATCGTCAAGGAGGAATTGGATGGTCGAAAATTCTCCGTGGAGAATTCGCAAAGTCCCGAGAGTCGTCAGATCTTGTATAAGATCAAGGAGAGTTACGGCGAGTGTTTTTCTAAGTGCAAGCTCAGGAGAAATCGGGGCCATAGGATCTGAGCCAACAAGGGTCGTTGGATTAACTTGCATTTCGTGGATTCGCGAGTTGAAATTTTAAAACCTTTGCATCAAGATTCACGAGTGGTGAAGTCGAGAGAGAATCACAGCCGTCCATCGGAGGAGGATAGGTGGCAGAAGATCAAGGGATCTCGCGAAGTCGGAGATTCGCAAGGTGAGAGCCCAAAGATTGGGTGCTCCAAGTCGCGAGTGGCGAAATCGCAAGGAGCTAGGACAGCCATATGATCTAGGTCAAGAGAGGACCGTTGGATCAGATTCTCATCGCACCTATCACGCATTCAGAGGTTTCTTGGGTTGAAGAGCCAAAATCTTAGCATCAGGATTCGTGAAATCGTGAAGTCCGAAAATCCAAAAAGGTGAGAAGTTCCATTGTTGGACTTGCGTTGACGACGTGTTGGAATTTCGACATTTTGGCATATTGGCGGATAGGAAGTCAAATCTTTTGTCCTGAAATTCCTGAAGTCACGAGTTGCGATAAGGAGTAGTGAGGAGTTCAGGATCTCGACACTTCGGGTGTCGGGATACAAAGGAGTGAGCGCTTCGGGAAGTGAAGTCATGAAGTGTTGAAGCTAGGGACGAGGGACACGTGGTAGAACCGCAAGGTGGGCCCATGCGATAGATAAGCGGACACGTGTCACCTAGTGAAAGGATTCAACACCCGTTGACCTCTTGCGTCTTGGGGATTCGTGAGATAAGGGAACGAGAGTTCAATCCTTCGACTCGCAAAGTCACGAGTAGCAAGAACGCGAGGAGAAAGGTCAACATCACTTCTCGGGGTTTCGTGAAAGGAAGGTGCCAAGGTTGGACACCACAACTTGCGAAGTGGTGAGTAGCGAGAGGAGCTAGCGTTAAGCATAGCCGGTGGTCACGCGTGGAGGGAGCTGACAAGAGAAGGAGCTATAAACCATTTCGTGATCTCGGGTATCGCGAGATTGGAAAATAAGAGCCGGGAGCCTCAACTCACAAACTCATGAGTTGCGAGTTGCGGCAAGCACCTTTGGAATTGGGCCTTGGTCATAGCTCTATGGTCGCACGGAGAAGTGGAGCTTGCACCTAGTACTATTCGCACAGGGAAGCTACCAAAAAGGACCTGTGGATCAATAATTTGTGATTCCAGTAGGGAATCTAAAGAGTCGATTAAGCTCGGGGGAGATAAAGAATGATCCTGTGAGCGGATCTCGGCCCGAGGGCCGATAGGTCTGCATCAAGTGGTATCAGAGAACAGAAAGATTTCTTTTCTTTCTGTAGCAGGGAAAAGAAAGAATCTCAGCCATGCCACCAAGAAGAAGAGACGGGAAAACACTCGATGCACCAGGGGATAGGGAAATGCCAAGAAGAAGGGGTAGACAGATGCCTGATCCAGCCATGGAAAGAGAGATGTGTGACCTACGCGCCAGACTCGTGGACATGGAAAAAACACAGAGGTGCACATTCGACGTTGGAGATGTCAGTGAATTTGAAATTGAAGATGAAGCTGGACATGAAGGAGGAGAAGTTACAACAGAAGATGCAGCAAATGAACGCCTCATTAGGGTTGTTGCAAGGATGGGTGCTAGGGAGAAAATGGGCATTCCAGTATATGAGGGAAACCTGGATGTTGAAGAGCTTCTAGACTGTATTAGAGCTCTGGACACATATTTTGACAATGAAGATGTCGAGGAAGACAAGAAAGTCAAACATGCTATCACAAGATTGAAAGGACATGCAACATTGTGGTGGGATGAACTATAAGTTGATAGACGCTGCAAAGGAAAGCAGAAAATCAAGAGTTGGGATAGGATGATTGTGAATATGAAGGAAAAATTCATTCCCAGGGACTACCAAATTACTCTATTTCGGAGAATGCAAAATTTGAGACAGAAGTTGATGTCAGTGAAGGAGTACACTGAAGAATTCTACAGGTTGAACATCAGGCAGGTCATCGCGAAAGTGATGATGAAAAATTTGCTAGGTACATGAATGGTATGAGATATGACATTCAGGATGAGATGAGCATGATGACCATCCGAATAGTGGAAGATGCTTATCATATGGCTCTAAAGGATGAAGAGAATCTGAGCCAAAAGCAGGGCCAAAGAGGCCGAGGCAGAAGTTATCCCAGAGGCAAGACAATTGCCCAGGATAGAAATCAGAAACCCAAGGAAGAGTGGAAGAAACCTCAAACTCAAACTGAGAGAGGTGGAAGCTCACAGAGAGGGTAGCATATCGAACAGAGAGTTCAGTATGCTAATGGAAACATTTTTCCTCGTACTAGAGGTAGAGGAAGAGGAAGAGGTGGAGTGGTGAAATGATTCACATGTGGAAAGGTAGGACACAAGTCTTATGAATGTCCAGATAAGAAGAAATAAGGAGGTGAGACTCACATTGCCAAAGCACAGAGCCAGAATGTTGAAGCAGAGGATGCTAAAGGCGGAAGATCACTGGTGATGCGAAAAGTTCTCTTAACACCAGAGAAGGAGGTGGAGAGTTCGGTCCAAAGGAACAGACTTTTTTCGGACTGCTTGCAAGACCAAAGACTGGGCATGCAAAGTCATCATGGATAGTGGTAGCACAGATAATCTCGTTTCTATAGAGATGGTAGAAAAGTTGGAGATGGAGACTATTGAACATCCAAGTCCATACAGAGTTTCATGGCTACAAAAAGGACATCAGGTAAATGTCACTAAACAATGTTTAGTTGAGTTTAAAATAGGTGGATATAGAGATGAAATACTCTGTGATGTTATTCCCATGGATGTTTGTCATCTATTGTTGGGTAGACCATGGCAATATGACAGAAATGTGATTCATGATGGGAGGAAGAACACATACACCCTAGAGAAGAATGGGAGAACTCACATGTTGCTTCCAATCAAAGACAAGGAAGTAAAACCTGAAGTAAGAAACACTGTACTTCTCATGACTGGGAAGGAACTTCTTACAAAGGTTAAGAAGAAGGAGGAACCACAATTCATTGTGGTCAGGAAGCCTAAAATTGTTTTAACTAGTACAAGGGTAGATGATTTAAAAGAAGAGGTTCAGAAACTATTGGAAGAGTTTGCTGACATAGTAGTGGACGAACTACCTCGTTCGTTACCACTGATCAGAAGTGTAAGTCATCACATTGATCTCATACCTGGAGCTAGTTTACCAAAGAAAGGAACGTACATATTGACGCCACAGGAGAATGAAGAAGTCAAAAGACAGGTCCAAGATTTAATGGACAAAGGGTTGGTTAGAGAAAGCTTAAGTCCATGTGATGTTCCAACAGTGCTCAGTCCGAAGAAATATGGAGGCTGGAGGATGTGTAATGACTCAAGAGCAATCAACAAGATAATCATCAAGTACAGATTTCCATTGCTAAGGATGGATGATTTGATGGATTGCTTGAGTGGAGCCAAAAAAATTTCGAAGATTGATTTGAAAAGTGGATATCACCAGATCCGTATGAGAGAAGGTGATGAATGGAAGACAACCTTCAAGACTAACGAAGGGCTATATGAATGGCTTGTCATGCTGTTTGGATTAACAAACACGCCGATCACTTTATGAGGTTGATGAATGAAGTCCTGAAAGAGTTCATCAGAAAATTTGTCATTGTGTATCTTGATGACATATTGATTTTCAGTAAAACAGAGGTAGAGCATCTGAAACATTTGGCTACAGTGATGACAAGGCTATAGCAAGAGAAGATACTGATAAATATGAAGAAATCCTCATTCACGAAGACAGAGCTCATTTATTTGGGGTTTGTTATTTCTGCAGATAAGTTGAGGATGGATCCAGATAAAGTGGAGGTGATTAAGAATTGGCCATCGCGAAAGAGTATCTTTGAAGTTCGAAGTTTTCACGGATTGGCTAGTTTCTACAAGAAGTTCATCAGGAATTTCAGTGGAATTAGTGCACCGATGATGGACACAGTGAAGAAGAGACACAAGTATTTTCACTAGACAAAAGAGGCAGAGAAAATCTTCAATTTGTTGAAAAGGAAAATCACGGAACAACCAATTTTGGTGTTGCCGGATTTTAAAAAGACATTTCAAGTAAAATGTGATGTAAGTGGGTTTTGGGTTTGCAATAGGGGAAGTCTTGAGCCAAGAAGACAGGACGATAGCATACTTTGGCAAGAATTTGAATGAAACCAAAGTGAAATACTTCACGTATGACAAGGAGTTCTATGCTATTATTCAGGCATTGAAGAAGTGGAGACACTATTTGATTCCTAAGGAGTTTGTTTTATACAGTGACAATCATGCTTTGCAATTTGTGACTCAATAGGAGAAGTTGAATCAAAGACATGTTAAGTGGGTTGACTACATGCAGAACTTTACTTTTGTAACGAATCATATATTTGGAACTGCTAACAAAGTTGTTGATGCTTTGAGCATGAAATGTTTGTTGTTTCAGGAGTTCAGAGTCAAAACACTGGGTTTTGATGATCTCAAAGACATGTATAGAGATGATCTAGATTTTAAAGAGGCATATGAAGTAGTTGAGAATCCAATTCTCAGGGACAGAAGCCAGTGGACAGAATACATGATCCAGGAAGGATTATTGTTTAAGGGTAATCAACTTTGTATTCCAAAATGCTCCATGAGGGAGAATTTGTTGAAGGAGAAACACAATGGAGGATTGGTCGGGAATTTCGGTCATGAAAAGACATTCTCAAAGCTAAATGAGTTATATTATTGGCCAGGAATGAGAGCAGACGTCAAAAGATTCGTGGACAGATGCAGAATTTGTCAGCATTCAAAAGGAAAGAGGCAGAATGCAGGATTATATTAACCGTTACCCATACCAGAGAGGCCATGGGATGCAGTAAGCATGGACTTCATATTGGGGATGTCAAGAACACAAAGAGGGTTTGACTTAATCTTTTTGGTGGTGGATAGATTTTCTAAGATGGCAGATTTTATACCGTGTCAGAAAACCAGTGACGTAACTCACATTGCGAATCTGTTTTTCAAAGAAGTCATTCAACTACACGACTTACCAAGGAGCATAGTTTCGGATCGAGACACCAAGTTCGTGGGAAACTTTTGGAGAACCTTATGGAAAAATTTGGGAACAAACTTATCATTCAGTTCAGATCATCATCCTTAGACGGATGGACAGACAGAAGTTTTGAACAAAAGTTTGGGAGACTTGCTGAGGAGCTTGGTGACAGAACACCACAGTCAGTGGGACAATATTCTACCATAGGTGGAATTTGCATGTAACGAATCACTAAATAGAAGCATAGGGTGGAGTTCATTCCAAATTGTTTATGGGATGTAGCCAAGAGGAGTTTTGGAATTGAGAGATTCAGAACCGAATGCAACTAGGAGCGCTAGTGCAGAAGATTTTGCCGAAGCAATGAAGGAACTTCACAACCAGGTGAAGGAGCGATTGCATAACTTGAACTAGGAGTATAATCACAGAGAAGATCAACACGTGAGACAACTTCAATTTGAGGTTGGTGATTTGATTCTATCACATTTGATAAAGGAGAGTTTCCCGAAGGGGACATATAACAAACTGAAGATGAAAAAGATCGGACCATGTAAGGTCTTGAAGAAATTTGGGGCAAATTCTTATGAGATTGAATTACCCGATGGGATCAGAATTTCTCTGATATTCAATGTCTCAGATTTGTACCCATACGAAGCATAAGTAGGTAGTGAACAACCAAAGGTTCAGTGGAAAAAGCAGATGCCAGTTGTAGAGAAGCCACAGATGGAAAACATACTGGACAAAAGAGTTAGTAAGAGGACTAGGCGAAAGGAATATTTTGAATACTTGGTCAAGTGGAAGGGACATCCAGTTGAAGATGCCAGCTGGGAGAATGAAGAAGAGATCCAAAAGCATGGACATACCGTGCAAGAGCTCATGGACAGGAGCCCATGAAAATTTTCAAGCGAGGGAGTATGATGCAGGAGCATCGCCAACAACAAGCGAGCGTGGGGCAAGCACCAACGCATTTTGTCACATGATGAATTGTTTGAAATGTTTTGAAGTTTGATATGCCAAACATAAATGAAACAATTAAGAAATGGCATACTTGTAGATTGTAATCATACCTTGAGCGTCCCGCTCTTGTCTGAAGGATTAAGAGGCATTTATGCTAGTAAATGTAAGAAGGTAGCTTTAAATTCTTAGATTAGACAGTTTTAGGAGCTGGAGGGAAAACGGATATAGACACCCTCACTTGTATCATTGTAACATTATCATGATCAATAGAGCATAGAGAAGAAGAAGTAGAAAGTTTTGGAGAAGAACCCATGTACAAAAGTTCCGAGATTAATATATGAAGCTTTGATCCAGACTCATGGTGTTCAAATACTTTCTGTGTATGCATGATTGAATGTTATGCTCATGATTGTTTTACTCTTTCTGATATACATTTGCTTTTATGCCATGTATGTATGATTTCGTATTAATCATTCGAAGTCTAAGAGAGTAAAGAATGAGTTTCAATTGTTTCTTAGTCTGAGCAAGAGTTTTCCTGCAAGGAGTGCAGTGAAATTGTCCGCAAGGTGTGTGTTGACAGAAGTCAGAGTTCATCTTTGCAAGCTCAGGAGGGATAACATTGTTCTCATTCTCATAGAAGTGCAAGTTAAGCACAGGAGTCGTGAAAGGAGTGCGCGGGCCAAGTGAAGTTTCAGAGTTATAACCTGAGTGAAATAGTTGAAGGATTGTTGTCGCAGGGAGTGCGCAGAGTTGAAGAGGTTCAAATACTTGGAAGTATTTGGAGAATTTCCACAAGGAGTGTGTGTAGGAGTCTTATTGAAGACTCGAGTTGTGGAGAAAGCCCAGGAGGGATAGAGTCTTCGAAGTTGTCGAAGAGAAGCTCAAGAGGGATAGTGCCTTGAAGTGTTGTAAGAAGGTGCAACAACGTTGTTTTGCAAGTGGATAAGTTTCGTGAAAGAACACTTTGTTCATTTCGTAGGAATCGTCAAGTAGGAATTGGACGGTTGAAAATTCTCCGTTGAGAATTCGCGAAGTCCCGAGAGCCGTCAGATCTTGCAGAAGAGAAAGGAGAGTTACAGCGAGTGTTTTTCTAAGTGAAATCTCAGGAGAAATCGGGGCCATAGGATCTGAGCCAACAAGGGTCGTTGGATTAACTCGCATAATCGCATTTCATGAATTCGCGAGTTGAAAGTTTAAAACCTTTGCATCAAGATTCGTGAGCGGAAAAGTCACGAGAGAATCACCATCCATCGGAGGAGGACAGGTGGAAAAATATCAATGGATCTCACGAACTTGGAGGTTCGCAAGGTGAGAGCTCAAATATTGGGTGCTCCAAGTTGTGAGTGGTGAAATTGCGAGGAGCTAGGACAGTCGTAGGATCCAATTCAAGAAAGGACCGTTGGATCAGAGTCTCATTGCGCCTATCATGCATTCGGGGGTTTCATGGGTTGAAGAGATGAAATCTTAGCATCAATATTCATGAAGTCGCAAAGTTCGAAACTCCAAAAAGGTGGGAAGTTCCGTTGTGGGACTCGTGTTGACGACGTGTTGGAATTTCAGCATTTCGTCATATTGGCGGATAGGAAGTCGAGACTTTTGTCCTGAAAGTCCCGAAGTCGCGATTTGCGATAAGGAGTAGCGAGGAGTTTGGGATCTCGGCACTTCGGGTGTCGGGATACAAAGGAGGTAGCACTTCGGGAAGCAAAGTCATGAAGTGCCAAAGCTGGGGATGAGGGACACATGGTAGAACCACAAGGTGGGCCTGTGCGATAGATAGGGAGACACGTGTCACTTAGTGAAAGGAGTCAACACCCATTGACCTCTCGTGTCTCGGGGATTCGTGAGATAAGGGAACGAAAGTTCAACCCTTCAACTCGCGAAATCCCGAGTAGTGAGAACGTGAGGAGAAAAGTCAACATAGCTTCTCGGGGTTTCATGAAAGGAAGGTGCCAAGGTTGGACGCCACAACTTGCGAAGTGGCAAGTAGAAAGAAGAGCTAGCGTTAAGCATAGCCGATGGTCATGCATGGAGGGCGCTAACAAGAGAAGGAGCTATAAACCATTTCATGATATCGGGTATCGCGAGATTGGAAAAGAAGAGTCGGGAGTCTCGACTCATGAACTCGCGAGTTGCGAGTTGCAACAAGTGCCTTTGGAATTGGGCCCTGGTCATAGCTCTGTGGTCGCACAGAGAACTGGAGCTTGCACCTAGTGCTATTTGCACAGGGAAGCTACCAAAAAGGACCTGTGGATCAATAATTTATGATTCCAGCAGGGAATCTAAAGAGTCGATTCGGCTCGGGGGAGATAAAGAACGATCCTGTGAGTGGATCTTGGCCCGAGGACCGATAGGTCTGCGTCAATTAGTTTTGTCATTGACTTGCAAATACTTCAACTCCTCTTTAGTTCTGTTGTTCAAGAAATTTATTATATCAACTACCAAATTAGCTTTATTCTCCAACTCATTTGTTTTTCCTTTATGTATTTCAATACTACAGTGATTAAATCAATCTCATCCTACACTAGGGTAAAATAATACCAATTCTTAAAATATTTGTTAGCTATATTGTCCCAAATTATATGTTTATTTCCTTTCATGGCTTGTCTCCCTATAACCCTTTCCTTCATTTTATTTGTTTCCTTCTGATCTTCCTCTTTAGAAAAATTGATTTGTCTCAAACATAATTCTTTTCTCTTCACCTAATCTTCTAGTTATGCTACCTTGACATCTCTTTGTTTGAGCTAGTTTGTCAAATAAGCCATACTCCTGATCTCCTTCATACTCAAATAAGCCATGAATTTTGATAAGCCCTTTGTTGGGTCTAATTGAGTAGTTTGCATTGCAAATGACTTGTTTTTATGCAATCACTAAGTTTGTTGGTCTTTCAAGGTTTCAATTTCAGCTTGTAGACATTCTATGATCTTTATACTTTCCAATATTTTTTGGTAAATTTGATCATTTTCCTCATGACTAGTATACAACTCTGGGGTATGAACATGTCGTACAATGGGAACATTTATATTTTTCTTAAGGATCTTAATCTCACTATCCTTCTCTTTGATTAGGTATCCTACAAAAGTAATGTTTTTAGGATATTCTCCTAGGGAAATCATCTTCCTCTCCAACTCATTAATTTGAATTCTATTGGCTTTAGCGGCCACCCTCTCCTACATCAATTGCTTTGCTATTTTGATTACCATATTTTTCATCTTCCTCTCACTGAAAGAGGATTGCAATACCTCTCTATAAAGAACATCACTTGTTTTCTAGTGCAATTCAATCATATCCATAAGGTGGATATCTCTAAGATTTACTCTCATTTGAGTGGATTTATAATCTGTAGGAAAAAGAGGCTAAAGTACCTTTGACTCTAGTACAACCAAATTGAATATAACCTACTGGTAATCCACAATAGATAGTAATTTTGTTTGAGTTGTGTTTTCTCCCCAAGCCTAAGGATATATTTTCCTTTTCGCCCCATGATTTTTTCTCTTTATATCCAAATACTATGGAAAGAGTGAGGGTTTTTTATCAGAGGTTCCTTGAGTTGTAGAGGTCTGTGAAACTTCTGGTGTTGACAATAGAGATAAACTAAGATTCTCAATAGTGATAGCAGATCCCTTTGAGGATGAAATAAATTCATTTGATCCTTGTCTAATTTGCAATATACCCTCCCCTTCTCCTATAAACTCGGTTAAGAACTCCTCTAAGTCTAATTCTTCATCACCTTTAGTGTTTTTTCTTAACTACTCACTTAGTTCATCATCAATATCCATTTTAGAATGCATGTCTGAAAATATCCTCTTTCCAAGTTGTAATTCTTGTTTCTGAGGAGTTTTAATTACATTAGATTGGTCCATTGACTAAGAGGTATTTTGATTTTGGGCCTCTATATTTAGAATCTGCTTAATGTCTTCCCATGAATCCAGTTTAGTAGTTATTTACACTACAATATTTGGCAGATGCGTGTACATGGGCCTTATGTTTTCAATCACACCATCTAGGTCATACACCCATTTACTTAATTTTTCAAAATCCATCTATTGTAGCATTTATTCTGTAATAGCTAGAGAATTTTTAAGCTTAACCAAGAAAGGGTTGTCACATACCCACTACCTTAATCAAATTTTTTATTGATTTCTGGTCTTCTGCAGAATCAGAAGCCCCAAATTTACCTATGGGGGCCTAGCGTAAGCTAGCGCTTTCTCTCTCTCCGTTCCCATGTGGTCGCGGGTCATGATCACGGTTCAATTAATCGCGGTGCCTCTTTGCATCTCGCACCTCGACGCTACAGTGATGTTGAAACCTTCGACTTTGCAACCGTCGAACCCCGACAGGGTTAGCGACCGGTCAAATAGGGGCAAATCCATACACGGATAGAAAATGGCCAATAGGATCAAATCCCAACAGGGATAGAGAACAGACAACGAGAACAGGCCCTGTCGCGCGGTTAAGTGGAGTATCGGTGGCAGCGGGGAAACACAACACGGTAGTCAACAAGATAGGAGGGGGCCCCATTTCACACGACACACTATTCCGGACCCCCCCCCCCCATTAAAGGAAGAATGGCAAGGGGGGTCCGGAATTCACCTGAGCACTGTTGATCAAGGTGAATTAATCTAAGTCGTCCGAGAGTGGCGCGTCCAATTTCGG
>ML784995.1:597275-608084 GCA_009831015.1 Picea engelmannii
CTCTGGCCATCCAGATCTATTCGCTACTTACCCTAATGTGCTCTCGCACCCCAGCGTAAAACTGGCATCTCTTCCTCACATCAGACGGTCGTTACAGACCCTGAGATTTCCCGAAAGAATCTTGTCCGTCCATCGGGACTTAGCCACATGCTATTGTCTCGACATTATGGATCGGGATTTTTCAAGGAAAGAACCCAAGTTTTTGTCAGCGGAACTCCTGAATCCCCGATCCCTGAAACGGGTAATCTCTCAACACGTCACCTCCTTAAATCAGACGGTCCACAACTGCTCCAGGGTTTCCACCCAGGAAAATATCGATCTCTTGTCAACAGGAATCCCGATCTCGTGATTCTTGATTTCCGAAATGGGAGATATCACGACACGTGGCCTTCGTCAATCGGACGACTCAGATCCATCCCGGGGTTTTCACCATGGAAAATCCCGAACTCTTGTCAATAGGAATCCCGCTTCCGCGATTCCTGATTTCCAAAAATGGGAGATCTCACGACACGTGGCCTCCGTCAATCGGATGACTCAGATCCATCCTGGGGTTTTCACCATAGAAGATCCCGAACTCTTTTCAACAAGAATCTTGCTTTCGCGATTCCCGATTTCCCGAAATGGGATATCTCACGACACGTGGCCTCCGTCAATCAGATGGCTCAGATCCATCCCGGGGTTTTCACCATGGAAAATCCTGAACTCTTGTCAACAGGAATCCCGATTCCGCGATTCCCGATTTCCCGAAATGGGAGATCTCACGACATGTGGCCTCCATCAATCAGATGGCTCAGATCTGTCCCGAGCTTTTCACCATGGAAAATCCCGAACTCTTGTCAATAGGAATCCCGATTCCGTGATTCCTGATTTCCCGAAATGGGAGATCTCACGACACGTGGCCTCCGTCAATCGGACGACTCAGATCTATTCCAGGGTTTTCACCCCTATACACTGGAGTCTTAACCCTTGGGTAACTCCTGACAGATCCAACGGCTGTCGGGTTTTTTAGCCGAGATCTGACGGCTCATAATGGTTCCTACCCATGCCTTCTTCCACGACTCCCTAGGCATGGAAAAGATCCACAGTCCAGACACTCTCATGAACCTTGGGGATCGACGGTCCTAAACTCTTCGCTACCCATGAAGACACAGGAAAACAAAGCGCTAAGGCATTTAACTCCCTACTTTCACCTACTAATATAATGGTCATGGGTGACCACAGATTCCCTGATGAAATCTCATCCGTTGATTAATACCTATCAGGGTTAAAGTACTTAACACTCCATATTCTTCCTCCGATTTGACGGTCATGAGAGACCACATATCTCCCGACGGGATCTCATCCGTCGATTCGTTACTTCATCCTTATGTTGTTATCTCAGTTTTCAAGAGGATCGTTCCTCTTCATGCAGGGTTACTAAGGCCTTACGCCTTCACAACCACCCTCCCGGTTCTTGATGGGATTTTCTAGGAAGGTATTTCTATGGGGAGATTTACTTAGGGTACTACCTGAGGTATATAAGGATGTCATACTCCCGAGAACCAGACGTGAAGTATGAATTAGGTCAGTACGCACACAAATAACGAATTCATGAGGACATAAACTATACGTAGTCTTTCCATATAAATATACCACTACTAGAACCGATCAAAACACCATACAGTCATTCTTATAATGAAATCATTCACAATTTCATAGCTTATGAGCATAACTATCAGAATAAACATATATATATATTTCAAGATGCCAGAGGCAAAACACTTATCAGAAATAACACTAGGGGTCAAGCAACTGCTGAGAGGGGTGCTCATTTCCACCCAACCATAGGATTAGCGACTCCCAACGGATTTACCACTAGCCACCCCCAAGCTGAGTCCATGATGCTGTGAGACTGCGTCTCTGTTTTCCAGTGACCAGGAGCGAAGGTTGCAATCCTTCCTCTCTGCTATCACTCACTCTGCATATTGCCAGAGTTCTCCCCTCACGTCTGCCCCTGCAATCGCTTCTACCCCACGCCTTATCCTCTTGCGAGGTTGTGTTTCGCGCGATTACCCTCGTGCTGGTCAGTCATGATGGCTCTTCGAATAGGCGGTTCACCTCCCCATCCCTCATTAAAACATCAACATGCCAGCCTGCAAGGCATTAAATTCAGGGCCAGCGAGCCACTCTTGGTTCTCCGAGCCAGTGGAATCTAAATATAGTATAAATTCTTGGTGGAAGTTAACGCCACCTTTCCAGGTGCCTTCCATCACCATCATGGCCTCTTTTCTGCACATCCCCTCTCAGCAGTCCTGCAATAAAAATTCATAATATTATTCACATTTATTGACCTTTTCTTCCAGGTCCATTTACATCACATATTCACATTTATGAGTTTGCCATAGTTCTTGGCCAGTTCAGTTATTTTTACAAACTGGGGGAAACAGGGTGTTACAATTCCCTCCCCCTTAAAAAGGAACATCATCCTCGATGTTCTTATCTATTAACATGAATTGTATCTACAAAAGTAAACAAAATCGGATATGCATGTCTCATGGCATCCTCCATTTCCCATGTAGCCTCATCTGGGACAAAATGTTTCCATTGCACCTTGACGTGTGCAATGGTTCTGTTCCAAAGCAAGGTTTCCTTTCTGTCCAGTATGCATTGGGGTTCTGGTAGAAATTCTCCCTCCGGTTCCACCTGGATCACAGACCAATCAATTATATGATTAGCATCATGTACATATTTCTTCAATAATGAAACATGGAAAACATTATGTTCTTTTACTGTGGGAGGAAGTGCTAGCTGATAAGCTACAGGTCCCACTCTATCTAGAACCTCAAAGGCTCCACAATACCAGGGTGCCAACTTGGCACAAGCTCCCATTCTCAGGGAACTCCTTTTGGGATTAATTCTGAGATATAAATGGTCTCCCACTTTGAACTCTCTTGGAGTTCTCTTTTGGTCAACATAACTTTTCTGTCGGTTCTGGGCGATCTTCAGATATTGTTTTATCTGAGCTACTTGTTGTTCCATTTCTTTCAGCATGTTAGGTCCAAAAGAAATCCTATTTACGGGATTACTCCAGCTGATTGGAGCATTACACGGTGTTTGCACCCAATTCGTCACTTGGTGAGAAAATAAAGGGTGCTTACATGCCCAGTTGAGTCTTGCTAGGCATGACAGCTGTAGAGGAAAGAGTTAGAAAAAGAACTACAAAACTATAAACAAGAATTAAATTAAAACAAACTAAAACTATGAGCATATGGAAAAAGAAATAACAAACACAATAGACCAATATCACCAATGTTTTTAGGCTGATCAATTGATGAAATCCAAAGCACAATGAAGAAAGGGGACTTGGGTCCCTTCTTTCTCCAATGGAAGGCTCTTGAGGCCCTCACAAACTTTCTCTCCTTACAATGAGAAAATGAGAATGATGGTGAAAGAACTCCTAGCACATCTACTCAAGAGAGAGGTAGATGGCTCAATGAAATGGTGCTAATGTGTTATTTCCAAGGAGTGAGTCCTTAAAACAATCTAAGCAGCATAACATTACATGAAATTCCTTGAGAAAATGATGTTTCTTCATGTCCATTTATAGCATGGCATTGGGTGATTATGTAACTTCTTTGAGGTGTGAAAAGGGGCTCTTTAGGGCTCAATTAGGTCTTTGACCAGCCTACCATGCGGATTCAGCTCAGATTTGATGTCAAATCGGCTTGGGAGCTGATCCATTAGTGGTTGGGAGGCCGACCAATTTCAATAAATGCGTCGTTTAGCAGGTGCGCGTGTTTTTGCGCCAACAGCCGTGCATCGTGCGCGTATGCGCGATTGGTACGTTGTTGTTCCACGCATATGCACGTGCACCCAGGTTCTGTAAAGCACCCTTCAATTTTTGGTTACTTTGTATAGTTTTTGACCCTTTTGCAATGCTGTGAATGTGATTTAGTGTCATGAATAGCTTCATTCCTGTTTTGACGATGCTGAGTTCTTGTCGCCATGTGCGGATGAAATTTCAGTGATAACAGATGCCCCCTAATGGATGAGGTTAGGAGCAAACGTATAGCCGAAATCCATCAATGTTTCTTCTATTGAGAATGTTGTTGTAAAGGAGAGAAAATAGTGGGACCGTGTAGAGCAATCCGTTGGAGAAGAAAGGAACCGGTAGAACCCGACCTTCCATAAGGTGCGTAACAATATACAACTGTGTACAAATGAGGCGGGCATGCCCCATGCTCGTATTATGTAACTCTGAAAAAGATGACTAAAGTGTTGGTGTAGACAACTGCAGCACCCTCAGGGGAGGTAATGATAAAGGCAGAAGACAATTTTGCAAAGGAACATACTCTGAACAATAGGCAATGATCGCGGTAATAAGCAGCGACGATGATGCAAGCATTGATGGCCCTACCGAGTTCAGAGGTCTTCGGCAATTGATAATAAAAACTGCAATAGTCACAAAGTAAGGCCCACCACAACATGAGAAAGTGTTGGCGTCGAATGTTATGGGGGTCAACGACATCAGGGAGCAATGGTGTTTCCCCCTGTGTCGTCCGAGATCTCTCATTGAATGGAAAATGAGAATCAAGATACTGTCGCCCTTCTGGAAATTTGTGTTGATGTCAACAAAAGGGGGATGCGACTCCCAGAAGCAAAGGGCTTCGCGGAATCTACTGTGGTGAAGAAGTGGTAGAGGTACATGGACGAAGTCAAGAAGTGGGGAGACTCAAGACTGCCCTTGGTTGGAGGGTGTATGATATAATGAGTGGCCGCAACCGTGTGACAATATCGAGTGTCAGGGGGACGACAAGACCAGTGATAAGTTGTGCCAGAGGCGGGACAAGGTGAACAAATTCAGAGGGTAAAGGTAAGTGACCTGGGTAGTACTCTAAAGATATGGACGATGCCGGCAAGGGTAAATGAGAAGTAATGCTCCAACCAATGGTGACATGGGTTGTGTATGGCCAAAAAAGGAAGCAAGTCGCCAACGGTGACGACAACAGAAAATGACTGGAAATAAAAGGCATTTGTACAATAAATAATGAATAATTTTGGGGGAAAATGTACAAATACAGAAACGAGTGCCCCAGTGCACAAAAATTTCATGGAAAATTGATGAAGCGTGGGGGCCATGGGGGGTTCATGATCCTGCGGAGGTGCAGGTAAAAAGAATAGAACCATAGAGCGATGAGTTGGGAGTCCATATGGGAAGCTAGCAAAATGAGGAGAGGAAGTATGTGGTTGATTTGTAACATGATGAAAGACTACCAGGAATCCCATCCCTAAAGGGTAATGAAGAACAACATGAGTGTCAAAAGTGCAAAAAGGTGCTATGAATGAGACAACTCATGTGGGTAAGAAAGCTACCGGGTACCAGTACCGAAGATGCAAAATAGAGGTGTGAGTACTGCAGAGCCGAAAATGGGTATCCTAAAGGCCAATATCAGAGGGTGTGACTGGAAATGTAAATGCAATACAGTGGGAGAGACTACATGCCAGTGCTGAGTATATACCTGAAGGAATGATGTTGAGGGATGATGATCAAGTACCTGCACACAGAACAACCAAATACCCAAAGTGAACAATATCTGAAGAGAATCTAAGATATGAGCATGTATTAGATAAATGTGACAATGCGCGTGCGTACCTGACCATGATATGAAAAAAGGCACCCCGGGGGCTCAGGATGAAAAGTGACATGCGTTATTGAGATCGCGAAAGTCGGTGCAGACGCGAATAGTGCCCTGTTTTTTGTCGACGGGTACAGGGTTGGAAACCCATGAAGTATAAGAGATGGGGTAAATAAATCCAGCCGTACGTAATTTGTCGATTTCGGCTTTGATAGCCGCGACCTTGGATGGATGTAGCGGTCGTTGTTTCTGGCGAACTGGTGTGATGTCAGTCCAGGTGTCTATGCGATGCTCGACAATAGAGGGATCGATGCCAGGAATTTTGGTGTATGACCAGGCAAAAATGTCCCTATATTCCTGGAAGAGGGATTTATATGCGGCGATTTCCTGAGGAGTGCAAGTGGCGCCAATGATGATTTCTTCGACGATGCCCTTTTTAATGGAAATGTTGATTTTGATGGTGGGGGAAATGTTGGCTAGATTACCTTCTTCAAAAGCATCGGGTGCAGGAATGGGATTGTTGAACCAATCGATAGGCCCTGATGGGATAAAATCTTTGGTTTCGACCGCGTAAATGGGATTGTGGCTAGGAGGCATGAGGGCTTCCTGCGGAAGGAAGAGAGCACGATGATGTAGTGCGTCCCAGGGAGAGTCCGGGTGTTGTAGCTCTTCCAGTATTTCTTCGTCGCACTGGAAATGACGGGAATATAATGGGTCATGAGGAGTGATCTCAGTGATAATGTGATTGCCCCCTGCCGGAGAAACAGAGGGGGTGTTGCTAGGAGAGGTTGAGGGTTCACTCAACATAAACCATATATTGAGGTACTGAGGGGTACCCGTGGTGGTGGGATGGAGAGTCTCCATAGCGGGATGAGCAGGAGAGTTGGGTGGGTTACGGGGTAAATCCTCAGATATGTCATCTAAGAACCAAGGAGGCGTTAGGAGTGCCTCAGGTTCTGGTGAAATGACATGGAGATCCTCGAATGGTGAAGTGATGTCAATAATCGCCTCTATGGGTTGGTGGTGCAGAGCTAATTGACGTCGTCGATATTCCAAGATCATGGGACATTGGCATGTAAAATGTGCTAATGAATCGCAAAGAGAGCAAGGGCATCTCATGCATTCATTGACTAAAGTAGTGACATAATTAATGTCAATGATATTTGTTGTGGAGGACGTGGCAGGGCATGGGTCGTTCTGAAAGTTCTGGTGTACAGTAGCTAACATCTGCCGGAAACGTGGCAGTGCTGGGCAATGATGAGTGTAATGGCCATACTCGGAACAGATAGCACACGCGAATTTGGTCCTCAACCCTTTACTACTGGAAGGTTGGGTGGTAGTAGTAGGATAGCAGTAGTGATGGGGGTTGTAGGAGTTTGATTGAGGGGAATCAAATTCTGTAATTCCGGTAGTGATGGGCAGTTGTTGGTTTGGTGACCCTCTTTCTCACATAGTGCACAAGGTGGTGGGATGCATGGAGGAAGTGGAGTTGTGGGGTCCTTCTTCTTTCTCCTACCCCCAGCTGTAGCAGGGGGGGTAGGGAGTATGGGGGTAGTGGGGGTGGTGGGAGTGAGAACAAGGATCGTCATGGGGAGGCCTTCCTGTGGGCGAGGGATCATCTCAGGTGGATGTAAATACAACACTGGGATGGCTAACACCATATTGGGTAGTGTGAGCATGGTGGCTACCTGGAAAGCTTCTATACCAGGTGGAGGGTAAAAGAAGGGAATTTGAGTGAGGGGTCGGGGAACTGTCTCCAAAAAGGGACTATGCCCTTGAGGGGATGTGGATTCGTGGACCGTAGGGGTCGACGAGTGCACAGGAGGCTCCTGTGGGAGTGGTGTTGCGACTGTTGAGACGTCAGGAATGACTGAAGCCTCCTGAAGAGGACGAGCATCCTCCTGGTGAGTTTCGCTAGATGAGATGATGCATACTTGACTAGGGGGAAGGAGTGGTGGTGCTCCATGGTACGTCCCTAACAAGGATGGATCTTTGAAAATACCAGGACCCATCTCGATGAGTGGATATACGTCTTTGTTGGTGTGAATGAGAGGAAGAATGTTATCGAGATTGGCAGATGGGTTAGGCTCATAATGTGAGACTTGGTCAATGTTTACAATCTTTCCATTGTGGGGGAACATGATTGTCCGAAAGACGGAAGATGCCATTTCCTTCATAACATACATGTAGCTACGTCCAAGCAAGATATTGTAATCGAGCTAAGAGTCGATAACTTCGATGTCAATGAGAATAGTTTTTCCCCCGAGTTCCACGGGGACATTTTGGAAGAGACCTTCAGGAGAGGATGGTCGTCCGTCATAAGCTCGTAATGTGATGGCAGAAGGTATGAGTTCCGGGGAACCAAGTTTATGTTATACTTTTTTGGACATGATGCATGTAGATGCCCCTTCATCGATGATACACCGATGGACGGTGATGTTCCATATTTTTACTGGTATTTGAATAGAAACTGCGGCGGGAAGACGTGGTTCACAGCTATCGAGGGCGAAGGTGATGAGGCGAGTATCAGCAGGGTCGACTGTCCCCAAGGCAGAAAGTAGTGATTTCTGATACGTAGGACAAGTCTAGAGGACTTCCAAAACTGACATGGTAGCTGGTGATTATGCTAAGTCATCGACTAAGCTGTAGTTATGAGCTGCCCTAGCCTATGGGTTGTGGACATTCCTGCACAATGGAATGCGAGGGATGCGTAGTGGTGGTTCGGCGGAAGGGCGAGGGATCACCAATGGAGGTCCCGTTGGTGTAGGGTTTGTCTCTGGAGAGATAGGAGTAGACTCAGCTGGATACTGATGATTCCATGTTTGCAAAAGGATTTCTTCCTCACTGGTGAGGAGTATCGTTCGATCTGTTGGATTGTTGGGGTTGTGGTATTGGCCCACCTGAGGTGGTGGATGTTGCGTGTCTTGTTGGGTGTTTATCACACCTTGATGTGGGATAGGATTTTGCAGCACGACGGGAGGGGGTTGTTGCGCATATTGTTGTTGTGCCTGCTGCGGGGTAGGTTGCACTGGGGAGAGGGGAAGGCTCCCAGAGTCTTTCAACCTTTTGAAATCAGCGATCTGGGGGAAATGGTGGGTGTAATGACTTAACATGCCACAAAGAGCACAAGGGTGGATGGTTTTAACATTATTCTTCCCTTGGCGTTTGTTGTTATTGCCCCCTTGGGGATTTTGGTTCCCTTGGTTCTGGTTGCCCCCAGTGGGTTGATGCTGTGGGGGTTGATTCCTGCCTTGACCAGGGTTATTGTTATTCCTGTTCCTTCCTTTCCTCTTAGTGTTGTTTGATGGATGAGTTGGATTGGCTGTGTTCAACTGTTCAAAATTTTGGTATTGTTGAGCAGCAGAGGGTTGAACAAAATTTACCCCCGTATGAGGATGTGGGGGAGCCATGGGTTGGGGAGGACCAGGAAAGGGAAAGTAGGGATTCTATGGTGGTACCGCTCCATAAGGTACATAGGAAGGCACAATGCTTTCACTAGTACTATAAGCTGATGTGGAGGGAGTACTACTGGTGGTTGGAGGAGGTGGATGTATGGGGGGTGTCGGTGGTGGTCCACTGATGGGTGGAGGTATAGCAACAGGATACGGCTGTTGATAAGGGGGTGGGGGGTAATAACAAGTGCCCCCATATGCTGGTGGGTATTGAGGTGTTCCATACATTAGTGGTGGTTGGGGTTGTGGACTATGGTGTGTGGTGGCAGCTATTAGTCCGTCTGCTGAGTGAGACATCCCAGGTTTGTCTTAACCAAATGGCACAGGTTTTGGTAGATCAGGCAGTACTGTGTATAAGTACCCTGACTGTGCGTAGATGAGGTCATATTGTTGGGCTTTACTGATGGCTTCTTCTACGGATTGAGGGAAGGTGGAAGCGACATCCTTTCCAAGGAGAGCGACAAGTGATCTAAGAAACCAGTCGAGGCATTGTTGCTTGGTGGTTTATGCTTTACACAAACTACGTTGCCTACGCCACTCATGAATGTGGTCAGCGATGTGGGTGGCTGAGGTCTGTTTGAAGTTAGACAATAGTTCTAGACCATTGTCATGGCGGATGGGTAATTGGAAGAAAGTTAAGAACGCTTTGGCCAATGACTCAAAGGTTGTGTGGGACCCTGATTTTTCTTCGACATACCATTTGGTTGATGGGCCAGTAAGTGTGCGTTGAAATAGTCGCAGTCTGATAGAGTCATCCATGATGCTATTATAAGAACACCATAGATGAAAAGTCATGACATGATTGGCGGGGTCATCCCCTGCCTTCCCTTCAAACTTTGGTATGTCTGAAGGAAGTTTTGTTGGCATTGCAGGCCATGTGGTGTCATGCAATATAGGATCATTAGTGAGCTTGGTGAGATTCGAAATGTTGAGAGAGGCCAAGTATGGCATCTGTAGTGGGGGTGGAGGGTTAGCTCCAACCATGGTGTGTTGTGAACCTAACCCTTGATGGGGACTAGGTGGGTTGGTTCTCCCTCCTTGAGAGGAAGTGGGTCCCCTGCTTCTGTGCAAAGGAGAGTGAGTGAATGTATGACCTTGGGAAGTGGACCCAAGTAATGTAGAACCAAGCAAAGTTGATCCTAATATAGTGGCACTCACAGGAGTGTGTGAAGGAGGTACCGATGAGCGGGTACGACCAGATACTCCCCCTAATATAGGAGGAATATTGAGCAAGCGTCGTGAACTATGGGGGTTCTGTGGTTCCCCTATGATGTCAGACTAGTTGTGTGAAATGTGTGCAACAAGTGGTGAGAGAAATATAGGAACAAAAGTCTTTGTTGTGACTGTTTACACAATATATATATCCAAATCAAACTGTAATCAGATGTGCATCATACATAAATGAGAAAGAAGCATATATGTGGGTAAGAGGGTTTTGTCCGCGTGGGGGAATCAAAAAGAAAGCAAATGCTCGTTTCCTAGAAGATGTAACGTCCTTCCTCTCAAAAAGCACTGGACCTTCCAATAGTACTCAACAGTGGGGTCTGAAGTCATCGGAAGAGAAACTAGTGAAGGTTGAAGTAATTGGTTATAATGAGGGGTAGAGGGGGAATATCCCGAAAGAGCTGGCGATACTTCCCAATAGCCACACAAAATCCAATCAAGGTGCGATTGCAGCCCACAACCGCCACCTGGGTAGATGTCCTAAAGTTGGTCACTAGGTACCTCGGTCCAAGTGCGGC
>ML784995.1:609081-620090 GCA_009831015.1 Picea engelmannii
AAGTGCCTATGTTTGTTTGATTATCCCCTTTATAAGTTGAGGGGTCTAAGTGGTGCAGTATTTAGAGCATGCATATCATCATTCTTAAGAAGGAAAATGATTTTCCCCACATCCAAGACCTTACAATGTAAATTTTAGTTCAAGTGTGCGGCCTCTAGTGTGGACAGAGGCGCATATGGCGCCTGCGCGCTGAAAGAACTGAAAGAGAAAGTGCATGCACGCAGGAAGAAAATGTGGTACAGGCGCATGGGCACACAATGCGCGCCTGTGGGGTGGAATAACCGCGCGCCTGTGACAAACGGTCGAGAAGAAAACTTCAGATGGATTTCTCTCAAATCTCTTGTGAATTGACTGGTTAGCAGGTCCACAGAGGCCGGTTTGTGAACCTGCAAGTTAATGAAATCAAAAGGAAAGAAAAATGAACCCAAATGAGGGAGGAATTGATACCTTCTCCCCAGTATGGTCGCCAATCTATTTGCACCCAATTCGTCACTTGGTGAGCAAATAAAGGGTGCTTACATGCCCAGTTGGTCTTGCTAGGCATGACAGCTATAGAGGAAAGAGTTAGAAAAAGAACTACAAAACTATAAATAAGAATTAAATTAAAACAAACTAAAACTATGAGCATATGGAAAAAGAAATAACAAACACAATAGACCAATATCACCAATGTTTTTAGACTGATCAATTGATGAAATCAAAAGCACAATGAAGAAAGGGGACTTGGGTCCCTTCTTTCTCCAATGGAAGGCTCTTGAGGCCCTCACAAACTTGCTCTCCTTACAATGAGAAAATGAGAATGATGGTGAAAGAACTCCTAGCACATCTACTTAAGAGAGAGGTAGATGGCTCAATGAAATGGTGCTAATGTGTTATTGCCAAGGAGTGAGTCCTTAAAACAATCTAAGCAACATAACATTACATGAAATTCCTTGATAAAATGATGTTTCTTCATGGCTATTTATAGCATGGCATTGGGTGATTATGTAACTCCTTTGAGGTGTGAAAAGGGGCTCTTTAGGGCTCAATTAGGTCTTTGACCAGCCTACCATGCGGATTCAGCTCAGATTTGATGTCAAATCGGCTTGGGAGCTGATCCATTAGTGGTTGGGAGGCTGACCAATTTCAATAAATGCGTTGTTTAGCAGGTGCGCGGGTTTTTGCACCAACAGTCGCGCATCGTATGTGTATGCGTGATTGGTACATTGTTGTTCCGCGCATATGCGCGCACACCTAGGGTCTGTAAAGCGCCCTTCAATTTTTGGTTACTTTGTATATTTTTTGACCCTTTTGCAATGCTATGAATGTGATTCAGTGTCATGAATAGCTTCATTCCTGTTTTGACGATGCTGAGTTCTTGTCGCCATGTGCGGACGAAATTTCAGTGATAACACATGACCTACCATAGAGGACCTCGAAGGGACTCATCTTTAAGGATGCTTGGTAGCCGTTGTTGTAGGCGAATTCTACCAATGGCAGGTAGTCTTCCCATTTCCTGGGTTGATGCATTACATGCATCCTTAACATATCCTCTAATACTTGATTTACTCTTTCTGTATGTCCGTCGGTTTGAATGTGATAGGCGGTGCTAAACAACAATTTGGTCTCCAAACCCACCATCAGTGATTTCCAAAAATTGGAAGTAAATTTTGTGTCTCTGTCAGAGATTATCTCTCTCGGCATACCGTGCAGTTGGAACACCTCTTTCAAGAATATCTGGCCGATATCTATCGCCTTGCAGGTTGATTTGATGGGAATGAAATGAGCAGACTTGCTCAGTTTATCCACCACCACCATAATGGCATCATTCTGTTTGGTTGAAGTTGGTAATCCAGTGACAAAATCAATGGAGATGGTTTCCCATTTCCATTCTGGGATGGGTAAAGGGTGTAATAGTCCTGTTGGGTGTCGATGTTCTACTTTAACCTGTTGGCACTCTATGCATTGGGCAAAATATTTGGCCATGTCTTTCTTTAATCTAGGACAATAAAATTGTTTCCGGGTGGAAATCATCATTTTTTGGTATCCTGGGTGACTAGTGTAGGGTCTTTTATGTAGTTCATCCATGATGAACCTCTTCATGTCGTCACGATTTGGGATGTACATTCTATCTCTGTATGTGAGAAGACCTCCTTCAGTCATCTGGTAGCCTTCATATTTTACTCCAGCGGGTTCTTTCTATAGGTACAGGGTCACAGTTTGAATGAAGGGATCTATCTCCTGTGCATTTCTGACTCTGTTCTTGACATCTGTCTCGTAGGTACTCACCGCTGCCAGGTGAATCATTTTCATGCTTCTGTGAAGGGCATCGACCACCCTATTTTCCTTCCCTTTGATGTGTTTGATTTCAAAATCAAATTCGCTAAGGAGGGCCATCCATCTAGCTTGTCTAGCATTGAGATTTGGCTGGTCAAACAAATACCGCAATCCACAGTGATCTGCCATAAGTACAAATTTCCTTCCCAGGAGGTAATGCCTCCACATTTTTAAGGCATGCACTATGGCAGCCAGTTCTAGATCATGAGTCACATAGTTGACTTCATGTTCGTTCAATTTTCGGGATTCATAACAAACCACACTTCCTTTCTGCATAAGGACTCCTCCGAGCCCTTCCTTACAGGCATCTGTGCACACAAGGAAGTCAGCTTCTGGGTCAACTATTTTCAACACCGGTGCATGGGTTAGTAGATGTTTCAAGGTTTGAAATCTTTCTTCACATTGTTGTGTCCACGGGAATTTTTTCCCCTTCTTCTGGAGGGCAATGATTGGACAACCAATATTGGAGAATCCTTTTATAAATCTCCTATAGTATCCCGCCAATCCCATAAAGGATCTGATGTCTGAGACATCCTTTGGGGTAGGTCATTCCATGATAGACCTGATCTTGTCAGGATCTACTGCTACTCCTTCCTCGGACAAAACATGTCCCAAATAATGTATTTGTTTCTGAAAGAAGTCACACTTGCTGAATTTAGCATAGAGATGATGCTCTCTTAGCACTTGCAGCACAAGTCTAAGATGTTCTTCATGTTCTTCTCTATTCTTAGAGTAGATTAATATGTCATCAATAAAAAATAGTATAAATTTATCTAGAAATTTACTGAGTACAATGTTCATTAAGCACATGAAAGTGGCAGGGGCATTGGTTAACCCAAATGGCACTACCACAAACTCATAGTGACCATACCGTGTCCGGAAAGCGGTTTTATGGATGTCTTCACCCTTAATTCGGACTTGATGGTATCTTGACCTCAAGTCAATCTTTGAGAAAATAGATGCACCCCCCAGCTGATCGAATAGATCATCAATCCTGGGCAAGGGGTACTTGTTCTTTATGGTTACTTTATTGAGTTGT
The DNA here is from genome assembly GCA_009831015.1 of Picea engelmannii. Taxonomy (NCBI): domain Eukaryota; kingdom Viridiplantae; phylum Streptophyta; class Pinopsida; order Pinales; family Pinaceae; genus Picea; species Picea engelmannii. The sequence goes on from ML784995.1 coordinate 612,437, forward strand.
CTATAATCTATACACAGTCTAAGGGTGTCATCCTTCTTTTTCACAAAAAAGACTGGTTCTCCCCATGGGGACACACTGGGTCGAATATAACCCTTATCCATCATTTCTTTCAATTGTAATTTGAGTTCCACTAACTCAGGTGTGCTCATCCGGTAGGGTGTCCTAGACACCGGCACCGCTCCTGGTGCGAGCTCTATTGAGAAGTCAATGTCTCTTCTCAGAGGTAAACCCGGTACCTCTTCCGGAAACACATCTATGTATTCTTTTAGGATAGGGTGATCATCAGGGCTTGGTTTAACGCCTTTGATTGTTTTCAGCACCTTTATTGCATATAGGGGACATCCCTTTTGACAATACTTTCTCATTTGCAGGGCTGATATTTGCCTCACCGAGACCAGTTTTCAGATCCCTTGGAGGGTTATCCATTTTCCTTCTTTGTTCACACATTCTAAGGTTTTATGGTAACAGTCCAGTTTGGCTTTATGGGCGAATAGCTAGTCCATACCAATCAACAGATCGTATGATCCCAGGGGTAATATGTTAAGGGTTGCTTGGGTGGGGAATTCACCCAAATTTAACTGGCAGGATGGTATGGCCTCTACCACCTTTCTTTTAGTTCCAGTGGCTAACTGTACCAACCATGGCTTGGTTTTCTTTCGTGGATGTAGCTTACATTTATCAACAGCTTTAGGGGCTATATAACTCAAATTTGAACCAGGGTCAATCAAAACAGACATCAAATGGTTGAAAATCATACCTTCTATTTCCACCACTGAAGCTTGGTGGTCAGCTTGGTTATTATCCAAGGCTGCATAAATCTGCGGCACACTCCTTGCCACATCATTGACTGTGGTAGCTTCCTGCATGTTATAAACTTTCTGACTGTTCTGTTGTCGGTGTGGACAGTCTCTCAGGAGATGCTCTTCTCCGCAACCCCAACATTTTAGAGGTTCTTTCTTTGGGTTATTAGTCTTTACTAGTATAGGTCCATAAGTTTTATTTCCATCTGATGATGGAAAGTTCTGCTGGAGTACACTCCGGGTTGGAAATTTCATTCTGGGGTTTTTCTTGTAGCTCTTAAATCCTAAGGATTTGATCCCCTTTTTCTGAAATTTCGAACCACTCTTCTGTCTCCAATCTCCACGAGACTCTGCCCGATGTCCATATTATTCATGAAAATATGTTGCCTTTCGTATAGTGTCTTCTAAGGTATTTGGCTCGTCAAATTCAATTTGGTTCCGATATTCCTTGGGTAGCCCACTGATGAAGCGTTGCTCCTTCGCCTTCTCTACTTTGATGTAGGGTACATATATCAATAAGTCGAGGAATTTGTTGACATATTCCTCTATAGGGAGTTTCCCCAGTTTGAGTTCCTAAAACTCTTTAGCCTTCTCGTCGAAATATCTTTCCGACAAATACTTCTTTTGGAAGTACTTCTCAAACCATTTCCAGGACAGGTCCTCCTCGCGAACCCCTTTCATATTCTTAAGGTCTTCCCACCAGATGGAAGCCTTTCCATTCAGATTGAAAGTGGCCACTTGGGCCTTTAGATTCTTTGAAAAATCATGGACTCTGAAATATTTCTTCAGTCCAAGTAGCCAGGCCTTGGCTTCCTCTCCCTTCTTTATCTCACCGTCGAAGGAGGGAGGTTTGGCCTTTCTGAATTCATCAAATTTATGACTCTTGGAAGTCTTTTGCTTCTTTTGTTTTCTTTGAGAATAGGAACTGGTCCTTCTACTGGAAGAGCCTTCTGAATCGCCAACTTCCTTCTCAGTGGAATCATCTGGCACTAGTCCTTTACCTCTGGGGTGGGCCTTTCTTGAGGTGCTTCTCTTAGTATGGCCACTGATACGACCATGTTTTTGCACTTCAGGTTCATGCTGCATTCGTCGTTGTAAGTCAGATAAGCTTTGCAGTAACCCTGCATTAATTTCAGTTTTATTTTCTTGATCTTTCATCATCCTTTCATTGTCGACCTTGCAGCTTTGCAATTCAACCATGAGACTCCTCACATTCTTAGCTAGATATGGAGGGGTTCCTATTGCTCTTCTTTCACCAGACTCTTCGTCTCTGTTGTGGGAGCCTTCTCCCACCTCTTGGTGAGTCACCATACTCTGCGTCTGTCGATTCCTGTGGATGCTCATCCGCTTGAGTGAAAAGACAAATGCTGGTTATTAGCAAGAGTTAAATACATTTTCATAATTTGCGCATAATCTATATCTCTTTCACATGCGTATACAGTCGTGTTCTCGTTTCCAAGTTTTCAATCCTGGACAAGAGAGTTACGTTAGGGGGTTACTCTTTGTAGGAGTACTTTGAATGGAGATTATGCGCAACTCGTGCATGAGCCCAATCAGGCCGAGCATTGTAACCATGCTCTAATACCACTTTGTCACATACCCACTACCTTAATCAAATTTTTCATTGATTTCTGGTCTTCTACAGAATCAGAAGCCCCGAATTTACCTATGGGGGCATAGCGCAAGATAGCTCTTTCTCTCTCTCCGTTCCCATGTGGTCGCGGGTCATGATCACGGTTCAATTAATCGCGGTGCCTCTTTGCATCTCACCTCGGCGCTACAGTGATGTCGAAACGTTCGACTTTGCAACCGACTAACCCCGACAGGGTTATCGACCGGTCAAATAGGGGAGAATCCCTACAGGGATAGCAAATGGCCAATAGGATCAAATCCCAACAGGGATAGAGAATAGCCAATGAGAATAGTCCCTGTCGCGCAGTTAAGTGGAGTACCGGTGGCAGCAGGGAAACGCAACACGGTAGTCAACAGGACAAGAGGGAGCCCCATTTCACACAACACACTATTCTGGACCCCCCCCCCCCCATTAAAGGAAGAATGGCAAGGGTGCTCTGGAACGCATCCTTAGCCGTAGATCTGGGCGGGTGGACTCTGGCCATCCAAATATGTTCGCTACTTACCCTAATGCGCTCTCATGCCCCAGCGTAAAACTGGCATCTCTTCCTCACATCGAACGGTTGTTACAGACCCTGAGATTTCCTGAAAGAATCTTGTCCGTCCATCAGGACTTAGCCACATGCTATTGTCTAGACATTATGGATCGGGATTTGTCAAGGCAAGAACCCGAGTTTTTTTCAGCGAAACTCTCGAATCCCCGATCCCCGAAACGGGTAATCTCTCAACACGTCACCTCCTTAAATCGGATGGTCCACAACTGCTCCAGGGTTTCCACCCAGGAAAATCCCGATCTCTTGTCAACAGGAATCCCGATATCACGATTCCTGATTTCCGAAATGGGAGATCTCACGACACGTAGCCTCTGTCAATCGGACGGCTCAGATCCGTCTCGGGGTTTTCACCATGGAAAATCCTGAACTCTTGTCAACAGGAATCCCACTTCCGCGATTCCCGATTTCCCGAAATGGGAGATCTCACGACACGTGGCCTCCGTCAATCAGACGGCTCAGATCTGTCCCGGGGTTTTCACCATGGAAGATCCCGAACTCTTGTCAACAGGAATCCCACTTCCACGATTCCTGATTTCCTGAAATGGGAGATCTCACGACACGTGGCCTCCGTCAATCGGATGGCTCAGATCCATCCCGGGGTTTTCACCATGGAAAATCCTGAACTCTTGTCAACAGGAATCCTGATTCCACAATTCCCGATTTCTCGAAATGGGAGATCTCACGACACGTGGCCTCCCTCAATCGGACAACTCATATCCGTCCCGAGGTTTTCACCATGGAAAATCCTGAACTCTTGTCAATAGGAATCCTGATTCCGTGATTCCTGATTTCCCGAAATGGGAGATCTCACGACACGTGGCCTCCATCAATCGAACGGCTCAGATATATTCCGGGGTTTTCACCCCTATACACTGGAGTCTTAACCCTCGGGTAACTCCTGACAGATCCAACGGATGTTAGGTTTTTCAGCCAAGATCTGACGGCTCATAATGGTTCCTACCCATGCCTTCTTCCATGACTCCCTGGGTGTGGAAACGATCCACGGTCCAGACACTCTCATGAACCTTGGGGATCAACGGTCCTAAACTCTTCGCTACCCACGAAGACATAGGAAAACAAAGCGGTAAGGCATTTAACGCCCTACTTTCACCTAGTAATCTAACAGTCGTGGGTGACCGCAGATTCCCTGTCGAAATCTCGTCCGTTGATTAATACCTATCAGGGTTAAAGTACTTAACACTCCATCTTCTTCCTCCGATCTGACGGTCATGAGAGACCACAGATCTCCCAACAGGATCTCATCCGTCAATTCGTTACTTCATCCTTATGTTGTTATCTCGATTTTCAAGAGGATCGTTCCTCTTCATGCAGGGTTACTAAGGCCTTACGCCTTCACAACCGCCCTCCTAGTTCTTGATGGGCTTTTCCAGGAAGGTATTTCTATGGGGAAATTTACTCAGGTTACTACCTGAGGTATATAAGGATGTTGTACTCCCGAGAACCAGACGTGAAGTCTGAATTAGGTCAGTACGCACACAAATAACGAATTCATGAGGACATAAACTATATGTAGTCTTTCCATATAAATATACCACTACTAGAACCGATCAAAACACCATACAATCATTCTTATAATGAAATCATTCACAGTTTCATAGCTTATGAGCATAACTATCAGAATAAACATATATATATATATAGTTCAAGATGTCAGAGGAAAAACACTTATCAGAAATAACACCAGGGGTCAAGCAACTGCTGAGAGGGGTGCTCATTTCCACCCAACCGTAGGCTTAGCGACTCCCATCAGATTTACCACTAGCCACCCCCGAGCTGAGACCACGATGTTGTGAGACTGCGTCTCTGTTTGCCAGTGACCAGGAGCGAAGGTTGCAATCCTTCCTCTCTGCTATCACTCACTCTGCATATTGCCAGAGTTCTCCCCTCGCTTCTGCCCCTGCAATCGCTTCCACCCCATGCCTTATCCTCTTGCGAGGTTGCATGTGGCATGATTAACCTTGCGCTAGTCAGTCATGATGGCTGTTCAGATAGGTGGTTCACCTCCCCATCCCTCATTAAAACATCAACCTGCCAGCCTGCAAGGCATTAAATTTAGAGCCAGTGAGCCTCTTTTGGTTCGTCGGGTCAGTGGAGTCCAAATACGGTATAAATTCTCGGTGGAAGTTAACGCCACCTTTCCAGGTGCCTTCCACGACCATCGTGGTCTCTTTTTTTCACATCCCCTCTCAGCAGTCCTGCAATAAAATTTCATAATATTATTCACATTTATTGACCTTTTCTTCCAGGTCCATTTACATCACATATTCACATTTATGAGTTTTCCATAGTTCTTGGCCTATTCAGTTATTTTTACAAACTGGGGGAAACAGGGTGTTACAAGGGCCATCCTCTTGAGGCAGACAACTTGAAAGTGAAGGATTTCTTATGTTGGGAAAAATGAAATTGATCTGAAATGAGCCTTTGTCTGATGTATTCCAAATCAAATATTCTTGGAGTTAGAAAAATTGGCATCTTGTATGGCTCCTGTTCAAAACCATAAACTCTAATGATGGTGTGATCCTCAACCAAGTACCAATATCCTAATCTAGTATATTTTCTCAGTTTTAGAATCTATTTATACTCACGAAACATCCTAGGAGGCTGAGTTCCATGGATAATAATGTAGCATGCACTCATGAACTTGTTTACATAAAGGTTGAAACCTTTATTATGGTCTCGTTTCCTCACCTTATCAGTCCACTCAATTACTGGCTTGGTTTTACCTGAATCATCTATTTTTTTTATCCCAAAGCTCTCAAAAAAGGAAGAATTACTAAATAATATGAGGTGCACCAAGTAGGCCTCATACCTAAAATACTTAGTGATGTGGAAATTTTACAATTGGAAGTTTACGAGTTCCTATAGAAACTGACAATAATCAAATTTTGTGAGGGTGATTGACTCCAATGGACATAAGATACAAAGCATCCCTAAAATTGTCTCATCCACTGATCTATCATGTTCATAGCCTAAAAATTGACAAATCATGGCAATATCTTACCTGGTTATTTTAGGGAAGATTGTATATTTGAAAGGAGGTGGACCCATAGGTAATCGGGCATTTGGGGCTAATAGATTTTTCAACAACTTCTCTTTTTCAAACTGCAATAATTCTTTGTACTTAGATTCAAGCTCAACATCATCCAGGATTTCATATATAGCATGGTTTGGAATTTGGAGCATTTGGGAAATGGATTCTTTACTTATTTCACATAGTATCCTAGAATCATGTACATAAATTATTTGTTGCATATCCACTTGGTAATTGATAACACACCAATTGACTAAGTCTAGAAAGTGATAATTGTGTGGAACAATTGATCTCGCCACGTTCGATTCCCATAAGTTCAAGTGTTTTCGATCACTGTTAGATTCATCATGGGCTCTCCTAATTAATTGGGGAAGGTTGGAAAGACAATGCAAGTTCAAAAACATCCCTTTCCCTATCCTCCAAGTGGTCATCAAATACAGTTGTTTTCTTTGATGGTCAGATTTGGCTAGGGTTTGATTTAGTGGCCATTTGATTACTTTTAGGGGAAAATGATTGACTACATTTCTCCATCTATCCTTATTTTAAACAATTTGAACACATTTGAAGTAAGGAAATGAGAACACTACCTAAACTAATTTGTCAAATAAGAATTTGATTTCTTTTAATGGACTCTATTGTACTTGTAATAATGCTCATTATGCGTGTTTAACTCATTTTCTTCAGGGATAATTGTTTTTAACTTTTTTTTAATTATTTGGATTACATCGACGTAGTGCATTATTTATTTATCTTACATCATCATGGCACCTATCATCGATTCATGCATTTCAGGGGTGAGCTAAAGTGGTTTCATAATACCACCCATGTGTATCGAAAATAATAAGGTGATGGCATGTTATCACCTGTTAATACAACGATTTCAAATTTACGACTCAAACCCTTGTTATCCAACATGAACTTTCACTGGCCGAAATAAGTTGAGACTATCGATCTTGGATCTATATCAATGGTCCGATCGTGTCTGTTGATTTTTCATTTCAAACTTTGTTTTCTCTATGTTGTGCCTACATAAATATTTTAAAGTGATGTAGTATACAGGGTATCGAACCTAAACTTAAATCCTAAATTATACATATTGTAATCATGAATTTACAACTTAAATCCTAAATTATGGAGCCATATCCAACTTTGGGTGTGCAGTTTAATATAACCAACTTTAACAATTTGGCCCTTTGGCCATTTTACAATGAAATTCTTAGCCTTTATGCACGCTAGGTAGGTTTATGTCTGAAATTGCCAATATAAGTTTATAGACATTTGTAAAATCACAAACTACAACTTATGCAAGTTGAACCACTAAATTAGAGTGGGCATTTGCGAATTGGAGAATTGATAGTCGCGACAAGCTAGGGTTTGAAAGTCGCGGCTGTTATCACTCCAAGAAACCCTTTGTGGTTGCAAACCAAAGGTGCTTGGTAACTTAAGAAATAAATGTTTTTGTATTTTGTAAATATGGATCAATGGGATAACTCAATTCAACTTATGGCATCCAGACATCAAAGTGATAAACAGATAGACAGTGCTCTCCAAGATTGGTTAAACAGTAAGATAGCTTTAAGTGGATGAAGAAAAGATTGCTCATAAACCAGTGCAAA
>ML784995.1:629577-647131 GCA_009831015.1 Picea engelmannii
CTGAAAGTACCACATACCATCTGCCTCTGACCTCAATGCAGGACCTGATCTTGACATAACTGAAAGTGAACTATGTCTGGAACTATAGTCAACCAGTTATTCGGGAGACAGAGGTTTTAGGAGCTAAGTGTATGGTCGATAAGAAGATTGAAATAGTTGACAGGGCATAGGGTTGATAGATGTAACAGGACACATTTAAATGACAGTCGAGCAGGAGAAACCGAAACTTCAACCTTTCGGGGGGAAACAGACTTATAAATGTACTAAAATACCGACCCAAAGTTAAATGCCAGTCAGACAGGGAAAGCCGAAACTTGAACCTTTCGGGGCAAATGAATTTGTGAAATTTTGACAGAGAAAGGTTTACAGGCTTACCCGATAACCCAATATGTTTTCCTCGACTCAAACTGCCTGTTTGAATTCGAATACCACATGCCAATCGCTCGAAAGTAGGAACCAAGATCTGAAAATCATGATTTGCTGGAAAAATCGCGTGTTGATAGATATCTTCAGCGATCTCCGGGCTCCATATGACGTTTTGAGTTTTAAACTGAACAAATGACCTGTTGGTAATAATGAATGTATCTGCCACTAGGAAAGAAGGAGTTTTTGTGCACCGGATCTGACTATCACCTCTCAGCGCAGATATGGAAATGATTGTACAGAGAATAATACGTCGGTGTTTGAAAACTTTCGGCTGAAACCCACGAACGAGTATCATCTCCCGCAACATGAGCTTTTCGACGGTTTGAACTTTTCATCATTACAATGGATTCTGACATCTGGCTCGTGCGAAAGCACGAGTTTTCTTTTTCCGCTTTTAACCCTTTTCGGCGGTTGCTTGCATTTCAAATCGACCACTTTGCTGACGAAACTGAACGCTTTCAGTGGTTAATGAGCACGCCGGGGCTCGCCCAAACCACCGAAAGCTGTTGTTTTTTTTAATTTATTGACCTAACCAGAACCAAGAATTTTCTTAACTAAAAATAACACAAAAGTAGCTTAAGTATGTGACCAATAGCAAGGATATCCTCTACAAAGTTCAACCAAAAGAACGGTTTTACTTTGGGAGTTAACAGCGGCCACAACAGAGAGAAGGATGAGTAGTTGGGGTGGGGCAAGGGGACCCCCTCATACAAACAGGTAGTGGTGGACAGAGGAAAAGGGCCAAGAAGCAGAGTTTTCAAGGCACCAGCGACAGGAACCTCGAGATCAGACCCAAGGAAGCATCAAGAAAGAAGCCGAGACAAAAATGAGACCATGGAGGAAGTCACTAAGGAGACTCAGAATGAGAAGCATGAGACCAGGAAGGTTAACGGGATGGAGGAGCACATCCCCTGCAAACCAAAAATAGCATTGATACCCAAGGTGGTACTAGAAGACCCACAAACGCAACTCTATAGGGATCAAATGAAGATGCATGCGCTCATATGCAAATTCATGGGGTTATGGCCCACAGAAACAACTCTGTGTAACTAGATTAAGTACCACTGGAAACCAAATGGAGAAGTGGAACTCCACCTAGGTCCGAAGGGTTTCTTCACAACAGTCTTTATTAACCTGGAGGAAAGGGACAGAGTCTTCGAGGGAGGTCCATACTTTCACACCTCAGCGGGACTCTACATGGAACCCTGGAAAGAAAATTTTTCCCCAGAGAAAGAAACGTTCAAAAAGGTACCAGTATGGCTCAGACCTTATTCCCTACCCCTAGACTATTGGCTGCCCTCTACCTTTGAAGTAATAGGAAACAAATTGGGGAAATATGTGAAGACCTCAGAAGCCACCCTAAAAGGAAGATACATATCATATGCAAGAACCTGTATAGAGATGGACGTTTCTGGAGCACTCCCAGAAGCCATAAGTCTGGAATTTAGGGATGAGGAATGGATCCAAAACATAGATTATGAACAGACCCCCTTTATATGAAGACGATGCCATGAGCATGGACACTTGATCAGAGAGTGCCCTCTAAACAAAAGGTAGGAAGCAGTAAATCCAAAAACATAACAAGATGAGGAAGGATTTATAACCCTGAACCCCAGGAATAGAGAAAATAAAAAGAAAAATAAAACCTCGGTAGGAAATACCCAAGAGACCTAGAATACGATAGAAGGAAGGGACCAAACAAACAAAGGTACAGTAGAAGAAAAGGACTTGGAAAAAGTTCCAGAAGTCAAGGACCAAGCAACAAAAGAGCCCACCCAACAGCCAAACATTACAACAGCTCAGGGGAGTTGCGCAATGTCGATGGATGGAGAAACAAAAAAAGGAAACACTACCATGCAAGACACAGAGGGGGATGCAGAGATGATCCCAAGCGAAGTAGGTACAGAAGACCCTGATCTTAGATACTTGGTGGAAAGGGAAGGGATAGACCTTCCGCACATATTAGAACAATGGAAAAGGTAGGGAGTCGACAACGTACCAACAGAACAACTCGACCGCATCCAATACCTGTTCCTCCTATGGGAGGAATCCAAATCCAAAGGAAAAAAATGCACACACGGGGAGATATGACACCTAGGAGTGAAAGTTGGCGAGGGACAATCGTAGCCATCACCCAAACAGACAAGAAGGAAAAAAGGCAGGAAATCAAATAGTGTAGCACTACAAGAGTTGGGAGTGCTACTGATAAACTCGAGTAAGATCAAGAAACTCTTTCCCCACTCTCCCCCACATGTTTAAAAATGAAGGTTATAACCTGGAATATAAGAGGCCTATACATCCCAAGAAAATAAAGAATCCTTAGGAATAAACTAAAGCAGGAGCAATCAGATCTCTATTTTATTCAAGAGACGAACTGTACTATAGATAGAATGGATGCAATCAGTAAACAACACTGGCACAAGTATAATATGGTAGCCATCGAACACCACCAAAGGTTAGGTATCATACTCACTCCGTGGAACCCACAAATCCAAAATTTAATACCAGTTGAGGAAACTAGGTACACCCTAACAGTACGCATGCAAATCATAGGAAATACTGAGGAGATTCTATGCACAAATGTGTATGGGCCCCACGGGCCAGAGGAAAAGAAAGGAATGATTCGAGACCTGGAAGATATGAAAGGCTAAGCCACAAACCTCCACTGGATACTGGTAGGGGACTTCAACATTATCACCTCCTTTGCGGAAAAGAAGGGTGGTACGAGAAGATTGGATCAGGATGCAGAGGAGTTTTCAAATTTTATAGACAGAGAGGAGATGGTAGACCTCCAAACCAGGAATGGCCAGTTCACCTGGACCAATAAACAGATGAAAAAATTCCAGGTAGCTACAAGACTTGACCGATTCCTTATATCAGAGTCAATCATCATGTAGGGGCTAACCTTAGACTGCAACATCCTCCCCTGGGGTGGATCTGATCATTGGCTAGTACAACTGGAAGCTAGTTTCCAAAAAACACCTAAGAACAGACCCTTCAGATTCAAGAAATTTTGGATCGATCACCGGACTTTCAAGGAAAAAATCAAACAATGGTGGTGGGAGGAGCAACCAGAGTAAGGGACTAGGATGTTCAAACTACACAAGAAACTTAAATACATCAGAAAAAAACTCTCAAGGAATGGAACAGGGATATATTTGGGAATATAAACACAGAGAAAAATGTCATCGAAGAAAAAATGAAAAAACTCCAAGAAAATTGCTTACAGGAGAGCTATACGGAGGACTGGAAAAAGGAAGAGCTCCAAATGACACAAGAATGGGAGGGGTGATGCCAGCAGGAGGAAACACTCTAGCATCAAAATTCCTGCATCTAATGGATAAAGGAAGGAGAGTGGAACACCAAGTTCTTCCAAAGAACAACTATGGCAAGAAGAGCCCATAACAAAATACTGAAGATCAAGGACTAGGATGGAATCGAGCACGAGTCACATCAGGAGATCGAAAGCGCTCTGGTCAGCCACTTCCATGGGATAGCCCAAGAACCTCATCAAGACAGATCGAAGGCCATCCAAAAAATAACCCAACATATTCCACACCTTGTTACCGAGGAACAAAACATCTTCCTGAACAAACCTATTGCCATGGAATAAGTTGATCAAGCTCTCAAGGAAATGCCCAATGGGAAAGCACAAGGTTCAGATGGCTTCACTATGGAGTTCTTCAAAGCCTACTGGGAAATTGTCAAATATGACATCTATAAGGTAGTAGAGGACTCTATAAGGTATGCATCCATCCTTAAATCACTAAATGAAACCATGATCACCCTAATCCCTAAAGAAAATGAATCCAAAACCCCAGACCGGTAATAACCCATAGCACTTTGTAACGTGATCTACAAGATTATCTCCAAATTCATAGAAAATAGATTGAAACCCCTCCTACCTTCACTGATCTCGCAAGAACAGGCATGCTTCGTGGACGGTAGACAAATAATGGACAATATCATCTGGGCCCATGAGATCACTCACACCTTAAAACTTCAGAAGAGGGGGGGAATTTTAATACAACTAGACCTAGAAAAATCCTATGATAAAATTAGTTGGCATTAAATGATCAAGACTTTGGAGGCCTTTTGTTTTAGCCAACACTCGATCAGTTGGATTGTCATCCTAGTATCCACAACAAGCTACTCGCAACTAATCAATGGAGCCCTGGCCAAACTTTCTGGCCCACAAGAGGGATCATACAAGGTGACTTGTTGTCCCCCTTCCTGTTCATTCTGGTGATGGAAGGCCTCAGCAGAAGCATAAAGAGTGCAACGACAACTAGAGAAATAACACGGCTCAAACCCTTCGAAAATTTCCCTACTTCAACCCACCAACAATTTGTAGATGATATACTCCTCCATGACATACCCATGGTCAAAGAAGCCAAAGCCTACAAATGCATCCTAGAAGATTTTGGAGAAGCCTCAGGCGCTGAGATCAACCACTCCAATTCGATGATCTTTTTCTTTAATACCAACCCAGCTATCCAAAGGAATTTGACCAACATTCTAGGCTTCGAACAGAAAACACTCCCAACCAAGTATTTGGGGGTTCCTCTGATAGACAAAGTATATAAGTTGTCAACTTAGGAAGGAGTAATAAATAGGTTACAGGAGCGGGTAAAAAAATGGACGTATAGGTCCATTAATATAGCTGGCAGACTGATCCTAACTAAGACTATCTTACAAGCTATCCCAACCTATATGATGTTAGTTTTCCCCACTCCACAAGGGATCCTATAGAAAATCAGATCCATCTAGAGGGACTTCCTATGGCGAGGTGAGGAAACAAAGAAAAAATGGGCCATGGTGGCCTAGGATAAAGGTTGCAGGCCAAAAAGCAAAGGAGGCTTGGGGCTGCAAGATCCACAAATGACCAACAATTCATATGGGGCAAAAATATGGTGGTGTTGGGTCAAAGAAATGAAAACACCTTGGGTAAATCTATGGTACGCAAAGTATGCTCCAGACAACTGCGGACAGGATAGAATCCACTTTGGAGGAACCAAGGAAGGCTCATCCATCTAGAACCTAGCATGGCGCAACAAAGCATGGATTCAGACACACAGCTTTTGGGAAATCAGGAATGGCAGAACAACCATATTCTGGGAGGACGCTTGGCAACAAGAACCAAGGATGGAAAACCCGGACAAAGGGATACTCCAACAGGACCTCATCACGCAAGGAAAAATAAACATCTATCAATACTGGCAGGAGGGAATGGACCGCAACAAATGGAGAACCTGGGACAAGATTATTCCTCAAAACAATGAGATACCCACAACAACAATAAAAGAGGTGGAGGAGGAACTAGACAGACAGAAAATGACAGTAATGGAAGGAGAAGACTAGTTGAGGTGGGGCAAAAAGGACGGAGGGGAATTCAACCTAAAAGAAGTCTGGCACTATATGGAGGACCTAGACCAAGACGACTTAGCGCAACACTGGGATAAGATCTGGAACAACCCCCAATGGCCAAAGATAAAGATCTTCCAGTGGCTAATATTACACAACCGCATCCTAACTTGGGATAACCTAAGGAAAAGAGGTTTCACTGGTCCATCAAGATGTCATCTATGTCAAACTCAAGAAGAAACAACCAACCATCTCCTCGACGAATGCACCTACACTGCAGAACTGTGGGACTAGCCAGAAAGTATCTTCTATCAATCAAACAGGATCCGTGGTAACATAGACGCAATAATCAATCTTTGGAGAGAAAACTACAGCAACCAAGTAGAGGTGAACCTATGTTGGATCCTCACCCTAGGAATGATCATATGGTCGACATGGAAGGAAAGGAACAGGTGCATTTTCAGAAACCAAAGCTAGCCAGAAGGGAATATCAAGGAAACAATAACCTCCATGATACGTGATACGATGATGAGCAGCAACTACTAGGAGGGTAGCACGCAACCCACTGATCAAGATTTCAGAGTCCTAGATGTTTTCCAACTAATCGATGGGCGCAACCCCAATCCAAACAGACAATAGCCACAACTCCAAGTAGGTGAGCGCAACTGGAAATCGCCACCTCCAAGCTCTCTCAAATTGAATTTTGATGGGGCGGAAAAAGGCAACCTAGGAAGAACAGGTCTGGGAGGAGTAATCAGGGACAATAAAGGGAACATCATACGACTATACGCGGGGATCCTGGGAAAATTCACCAATAACGCCGCATAATTCGGGGCCCTAGAGACAGGTCTAGAGATTCTTAGTCAAGAGGGGATGACAAATGCAAGAGTGGAAGGAGACTCTGCACTAGTCATCAACACAGTGAGAAAAATCCAAAATGGTACCAGAATAGGCAAGATCCAAAGGCACTGGCGATTGGCCTACCTACTAAAAAAAATCCAAGAGCAATTGCATACATGGATCAATGTGGAGTTGCGTTGGGTGAGGAGGTCAGCAAATGGACTAGTGGACAGAATAGAAAACAAGGGGGTCGAGAACGAAGGTACAAAACTGGACACAATCTGGAGCAACATCCCGCAAGGTCAATTCCGAGCAGACTGCACCTAACTTGCGGAAAAAGACTGGGATAACAGGAGTAGTCCGAAATATTATGGCAAGAATGGAGGCGCAGCAGACACTGTAGGACATGTAGGTCCCAGACAGAATCTGATGGCCCACCAATCAAATAAGGTTTCAAATGCAAATGCAGATCACACATCAGGAGAAGGTACGACACCACAACCTCGTCAATAAAAATAAGTACAGAAGTTACCCATTAGAAAGAAGAAGAGATAAATCGTAGGCGGCAAAGGATGATGGATGGTAGGTCTCACCAGGGCCAAGTAGGAACACACCTCACCCATGTATCGAGATGGGACCGGGAAAGGGATGGTGTACAATGATCAGGGCAGAGCATTGGCACAGGGATAACGACAGGGTCATCAAATGCACATGCTCTAGAACAGAGTCTTCTGACTAGGACCACCTTGATGAGCATATATCATGATTGCAAGGACAGGACCACAACTGGGTTGGCTCCATAAAGGCTGGGACACTAAAATATATAAAATAACGAGGCATCGCAATTACAGGGGCCACCTTACTTATCAGAAGGAGGTGTAGCGGAACAGGAAAAGAACCCAATGTAAGAACCACCACCTACAATTTAATATGGTGCGAATGAATAAAACCAATAGCAAGAGAGGCCCCCAGGGAAAGGAACCTCCATAGAGCGCCCACCAAATGACAAGAGTTGAATAGGCATCTAGGGATGCAAGGAGCACCTTCCTCATGAAGGTAGACACCAAGGGGAAGACGATCATTAAAAGATGGGAGGGAAAAATTAACAATGCCCACAGGGGAAAATCCTAGTCAACACTAACCCAGGAAGCAGGGGGGATATGGGACCCCAAAACCACACAATCGAGGATAAACCTCTACCACATGGCGGTGGAGGAAGCTTGGAGAACCGAAATGTTGATAGGTAAGATGTGTGCGAACCGGGGGGAGACCAATAGGATGGAAACCAAAGAGAAGAAGAAAGAGCGCACAGGAATTCTCCACCACCTTAGAAACCTAGAGATGGGGGTAAAAAGGCTGGTGGAGGACTAGAAAAGACAATAGGAGAAACTGGAGCGGATGGTAGGACAATTTCATCTCTATCTACGCTATGCCCACCATATAGATATCACTCCAGCCAACAATAATGGAACCCCAGCTTGCATCAGAAAGCTACGTCTGGTGGAACAAAGGGAGGAGGACGCGACACAACAGAAAGTGGACACAGAGCACCCCATCAACCTAGACTAGCACAAGACCCACCCAGACCTTGTCTCTCAGAGTAGGAGCTCACCCCACTATGTTCAGACTTTTTTTATTTCTTTTGATGAAGTTTTTAGACTAGATTATGGTCGCCTGGGTTGGTTTCCCGTTGTGGCGACCCAGACACTTTTTGTTTATTTTCAGATACTTCACTCCAAGGACCCCATATCTGGTTTCTGTTAAGGTAGATCCTGGGAATCCTTGCATCAGTTTTGTACTATAACCTTATAAATTAATATAGATTCACACACTCATTTACAAAAAAAAAAAAAAAAGTTGAACCACTAAATTTGGCTCAAAACTGAGACTAGGGTGTGTTATGACTTACACTTCTATCTAAATAAAGTATGTGGATACATGACAGTTATACCATGGACATATCTTGACCAGATCAAGGTCATGTTAGTTGTTGATGTCAAAAGACTAAGGAGTCTCTGACATCAACATTTTCAACCTCACACGGGGCTAGGTGAGAAGAAGCGGGAATATCACCCTAATATTAAAGCCCCAGACAAGAATGTGTATTGAACTCTAGGCCAATTTTCTCCTAACCTATAGTCGAAGCATAGATCCCCTTGCCTTGTAATTTTTCTTTTAGCAATATTTAATTTTTATTTGATTTATAATATTTTATGCTATTTACAATTTAATTACTCTATACACTTGAAGTAACAAAAACTAAATCTAATAAAATAAATGAAAAGAAATATTGAATGGAAAGGTATTACTTTTGTTTTATTTTAAAAAAAACTAACTAAAGCAAGGCTAACTAAAAAAAATAAAAATAAAACAAATGTAATACCTTTCTATTGAATATTTATTTGCATTTCTTTTATTAGATTTAGTTTTTGTTACTTCAAGTGTATAGAGTAATTAAATTGTAAATAGCATAAAAGATCATAAATCAAATAAAAATTAAATATTGCTAAAAGAAAAATTGCAAGGCAAGGGGATCTATGCTTGGACAGTAGGTTAGGAGAAAATTGGCCTAGAGTTCAATGCAGATTCTTGTCTAGGGCTTTAACCTTAGGGTGATATTCCCACTTCTTCTCGCCTAGCCCCGTGGGAGGTTGAAAATGTTGATGTTGGAGACTCCTTAGTCTTTTGACATCAATAGATTTTTTGGTGACCATACTAGGGAGAGTTGTTCAATGGTTTGTTCCTAGTTTTTGTTTTAATTCTTTCGATTTTTCTTTTTCCCTTCCTAGACCTCAATGTCCCAACCAATCAAAAGTATGTTTAGTGGTTGTAACCCCGTGGTTTCAGCTAATAACCATGGGAAGGTCATTCCCAATCATGGCATGTTTGATTTTGAAGAAGACCTAAACCATTCCCCTTGGTTTTTACCCATTCCCTTGAAATTCACTCACCCAGTGAACCCTTTACCTAACAAATTCAAGAATCATTTGCCTCTCTTCCATGGCGATGGAATTTTTACAGTTATTGAACACCTTCATGCATTTTCGAATGCTTGTGCCATTCTCAGAGTAAATAATAATGATACTTTTATGTTGTTGTTTATGAATTCCCTTCAAGGCAACGTTGCCTCCTTATTTTCCAGCCTTCATGATGGGTGTATCTCAACCTGGTTTGAGTTGTCTTACTGGTTTACTTCTACCTTTGGGCATTTGGATAATCCTTACGAGCATCTTAAGAGATTTAATCAGTTAAGTATGAAGGATAATGAGAGCATTCTTACTTTTAATATTCAATTTATCAATTTATACAATCTAATTCCTAATCCCATTTGCCCTACCAACTTGTCTTCTCTATTGCATTACTACAAACTTTTTCCCCCTCTTTACCGATGGCGGTTGGAAGAAAGGAATGTTCAAAACCTAGATCTAGCCCTATATACTTGCCTCAACTTCGAAGCGAAAAACCGTAGAACAGGTTACTCCTTTGGTGTTTATGATTCACACAAGGAGTTGTCTTATTTAATCCACATCATTAATAGTTTGCATGATCACATGTTATTTCTTGAGTCTCAGTCTTCAAATCATGCTGGGAGTATATCTCGGGATCCCTCTCTCTCTCGGTCTAATTATGATGAATCAAATTCTAGTGGTCGAGAGTGTGGATATGAAGAGGATCATGATTATATTATGATGCTTAGTGACCAATCCATCTTTCACACCCTTCTTAAACCTCATACCCAAAATCACCTTTCATCTCAAGCTTCTTATCCATACAATGGAAATTTTGATTACGCACATGAAGAAATCAATACTAATTATGTCAAACCAATTTACGATACATTTGTATTCGATGACAAATCTATTGAGTGGACAAACAATGTAGACCAGTATGACTTTAATGATGCATGTGACGAATCCTCTTCTGAAGATATATATGAGTTCAATCAATATCTTGATTTGTATAAAATTCTCGCTAATCCTTTGTTTCAATCAAAAGAGGATAAATAACTTGGCACTATCGAGCATCTCCCTCCTAGGCGCAACTTTTATTTTGATGATAATAACTATTGTAGGGGCATTCCAATTTTTTTTAATCCATGTTATGAATCTTCTTTACCTCATGATGACCCTATTCCTAATAGAAAGGTCCTTAAATATGATACTAATTTGTTTGATAAATTCATGGATCTTGCCTTGAAGGTACAAACCCTAAACCCTAAATCTAATTCAATCAATACCTTCATCATTACTGGCAAATAAGTTTTTCGTTGGCATGTCTTGGAGGTGGGAGATCACTTATTTTGGGTATTGATTAATCATTTTTCTGCACAGTACACATATGTTGGTTGGCATTTCGGTTGTTCCTCCATGCCTAAATTTTTCAAACTCATAAGACCTGCATGAAAATAAAATGATGCATTCCTTTACGCTAAATTTCATCTGACCCGATTCCAAGCTAGTGGTTTCTTTCCTCTGTAAATAAATAAACAAAAAAAATGATAATAATAATAAAAAAATTCGGGAAGGGCTAGATTAGTTTTGGGTTGATTTCGCTTTTATTCAATTATTTTCTCGTTTTGGTTTTGTTTCTTAACCCAACGAGATACAAACAATCATTGGTGTTGAGACAAAATATTTTGAGTGTATGGAGCATGTCCCACGATGTGATCCAATATAATCACCACAGACACATGGGTTTCCAAAAAGATCTCTCAGGTAAACCTTGTAAAGTGATTTATGACCGGAATATCTCTAGACAATTTTTGTTGGAGAGATTTAGTGTGGTACGGATGACACAATTGGTCAATTTTAATGGCACCTCTCATGACTTGATTGAAGAGCATGCTCCTTTGCACGCAGCTCAGTTTCCCTGTTCAATCTAGTTGGCGTTCATTCCATTGTTGTAGCATGGTCTCCAGCAAAACCTTAATAGACTCAAACTTTGCTTCCCTTTTCTCCTTTTCTTGTTAATTTGTAGTTGTTGACGAAGATACTCTCCATCTTACCGGTCCACTGGAAAATTGCATTCACTCTTTTCTATGCTACGACTTGGACACATTGATTCAAATTTCAGATGAGACATTGTGAACATGTATGTTGATTTTAAATTTTTTAGTCCTCCAGCTTAACACCCGTAGTCATTGAACTATCAGCTTGTGGAAAGATGTCAGCTTTGAATTTAGAGTTCTTCCACTCGCCCTTTCTATGTTGATGGTTGCGAAATTAAGGCACCAAAAAAACTGCATAGAGAAGTATGGAAACACCATGCATGAGATAATATCATCACAATCAACCCTAGAGCTGGATGAAGAAAGGCGATGAGTGCAGTAATAATTACAGCAACTGTTAGAGTTGGTCTCCCCATAAGCCTTCTGATCGCTTGAAAACTTGAGAAGACAGAGAAACGATCATGAATTGATGGATAAAATACATGTGAAATATTTCTTCCCAATATTTCCACCTTTGTTTGAAGAAGACTTGAATACATGCTTCCATGTGGAAAATAAGTTGTGTGCTTAAATTAAGAATAACCACAGCTCCATTCGCAAATGTGTAGCAACTAAAGACACAATTACAAAACTAGAAAATGGAGTACAAGGCTCTGTTCCAAGAAGAGCAAGAAGCATATAAACAGCAAGTGAGGCCATTGCCGAAAATCCAAATGAAAGAGGTAATTTCAAAATGGGCTCCATCACAGATAATAAAAATGGTAGTGGTAAGTCAAGCTCCCAAGCATGTGCTTGTTGCATTAGAGAAAAAAAAGAGCACTTCCATAGAAAAACCAATGATCTGTGACCCATTTATATAGATATGAAGAGTGAGTCGTTAATCAACCTTAGTAATATGGACCTTGGTGAAACAGACTAAGAATGTCTAATCTCATTTTCATTTAGGTTATTACAACAATAGTATTCGAGTATATCTCTAGAACAACCAGTCAAACCTATATCCAAAGTCTCTTTTTCAATTCTTATGCTTTGTGAATGCCTTGTAGAAATACCAGAAATTATATCATTTTCCTCAAAGAAGCATGTACTATCATCTCCTCCCAAACAAGATTTGCTCAGTACCTTACTACTTGAAAGATCTCCATTAAGTCTACAATTTGTAAGTTTTTTCTCTGGGAAATCAATTATATGTTTCTTTTCATTATACCCAAGTAAAGGTAAAATCCTATTTCTATTAACATGTCCAAAGTAAAATGAACAAAGCAAAGAGGAAAGAACACTGCCCTGTGTTATACCAACTTTCTGTATCTAAAAGTGAGGATCTATACGTAAGATGTTTCTCTTGAAATGTTCAGTTATAAGGGCTAATAATTCCTCCAGCTTTCTCCTTGTATGGAATTCCTTCATCCAAGTGAAATGTAACTTGTATATCGACCAACGATCATCGCCAATACCTTTCCATAATCATAAAATACTCTTGAAAGATAAGATATCCCAAGGACAACTTCCTTTAATGTGTAGCAGCAACTCAGTGGGAGAATGCGAGACTTTGCACAAGCAATAACAATGTGCCAATATTTAACGAGAAAAAGAAAAATTTTGCGCAAGTAGTATGAATGGAGAGGGAGCGTGGCAATGCTTTGTCGGCTAAGTCACGTTGACAAAAATTGTCATCAATATTAGTTACACTTCTATCTAAATAAAGTATGTGGATGCATGATAGTTATATTATGGACAAATATTGACCAGATCAAGTTCTAGTTACAACTGGACATTCTTTGACTAAAAAATACAGACCAAATCTTCCTATGAATGAGCTCCATCTCATCTCCAACAATAGAACCTAGTATTATCAGAGCATCTCCTCAAGAATGATGCAGTGACTAACATTCTGGTCTATAGAGAACCTATTGTCTAGACATAATAGGAGCCCAAGGTTCAAGTCACAAGTCTTCGTCATGTCACACTTGGCATGTAGTGCGCTCACCTAGTCGCTCCACCAGCTTGTTAGAGATTCTCAATGACTCACTGACTTGATTGCCAAATTTTATTTCATCTTGTCGCTTTCCATACAGACTTCGTCTCATCACACTCCGCTACACCATTTATCGCACTGGCTCAAGGCGCCTTGCAGATTTTCTTCTACACAATCTGACATAGTCCATTTCATCGCACTGGCTTCATCTAGGAACACTTCACTACATTTTTCATCACACTAGTTCAAAGCACCCCACGGGTCTTCTTCTGTGCCATTGATCCTTTCATCCTTTGATCCTTTTGTGCACTTTTGTTTTCATCCTTTCACAACTTCCTATGTTTGTGCATCATAATTTGTTCCATACTTTTTTGCGCTATTGATCATTTCATCCTTCGATCCTTCCATGCACTTATTATATCTGTTATTTCACTATAACTGACCATGTCCATGACAATTTTGAAATCAATGACAATATATGTGCAATAAACTCCCCCTTTTTCATTGATTGCAACCAAAAGAGCCTCCATCTCTGTTCTGAAAGGTGAATTCAAAAGAAATGGCCTTTATGCTGAGATACTCCCTTTCAATGTGCGCAACAGCCAAATCAATATGCTAAAATGCTTCCCCTTTCAATGTGCATCATCTTTTGGTTCCCGCTTTTAATGTGCATCATCATTAGGGTTTTTTTATTCTCCCCCTTTGACAACAATAACAAATAGAGTATTTGGATATTATTTCCTCCAGGCCTTGTTTCACTCATAGAACCATCCTTAAACAGAATACCATTGAGAGCCATTGCAAACTTCAACTGTGTGCATCTCCATAAAATCAAACTTCTCCCTAATACAACAACAAGTGGGGAATTTTTCGAAGTAGTGGACTATGTTCTTTACTGAAGAAGGGAAGATGAGATCACCCACAATTTTTGTCTAAGATACTCAAAGGGTTCTCTTGGTAATGGCTTGGTAGAAATATATGTACTTTTCTCTTTGGAAGGAACATACTCTAATTTGACCACCTGATCTTGAACCTGTTCTCTGAGAAAATGATATTTGATTGGCTTATGCTTAGTCTTAGAGTGTTGAATAGGATTTTTAGAGAGGTTAATAGCACTAGTACTGCCACACATGATGGAGACAGGTTGATCACAATGAACTTGAATATCTTGGAGATTGTTTTTAATCCACAACACCTTAGTACAATAGGATGTTGCAGCTATACATTTGACTTCAACTGTAGAGAGAGAAATGGAAGTTTGTTTCTTGTTGAGCCAGGACATTAAACAACTACCAAGGAAGAATGTGCCTCCACTGGTTCTTTTTCTATCATCAATACTTCCTACCCAGCCCACATATGTAAAATCTCTAAGAACAAGGTTTGTGTCTTTTGGATACCACAAGCCATAATCAGCAGTGCCTTGCAAGTATCTAAATATTCTTTTAACTGCAAGAACATGAGTTTCCTTAGGATTTGCTTGAAATCTTCCTACAAAACCCACTACTTGAATTATGTCAGGCCTTGACGCTTTGAGATAGAGTAATATTCCTATCATACACTTATACATGGTTTGATCTATTTATGGAGCATCTTCAATTTTGTTGAGTTTTCAACTAGTAGTCATAGGAGTGCTCACTGGTGCATAGTTTTCCATGCCAAACTTCTTCAAGATCTCCTTCAGATATTTACTTTAAGGAATGAAAAATTCTCTTTCTGATTGATGAATCTATAGACCAAGAAAGAAGGAGAGTTCTCCTAGCATAGACATCTCAAACTCTTGCTACATTGTAGCTTCAAACTTATTACTCATTAATTCAATGTTACTGCCAAATATAATATCATCAAAATACACTGCAATAATTAACAAATCATTACCTTTAGCCTTGATGTATAAGTTGTTATAATAGTTCCCTTTTTGAATCTGTTCTAGTGAAAATTCATGTCCAGTCTGTAATACCAAGCTCTCGAAACCTTTTTTATCCCATACGGGGTTTTCTTTAATCTACAAACATAATCTTTTTTATCATTTAGCTGAAATCCCTTGGGTTTCTACACATAAAATTCTTCCTCTAGGTCACCATTTAAAAAGGTTGATTTAACATCCATATGATAAACTTTGAACTTTATGTAACATGAAAATGCCAAAAACATTATTATTTCCTCGGTTCTTGCAACAGGGGAAAATGGTTTCTTCAAAGTTTACGCCTTCTACTTGAGAATACCCTTTGCATACCAGTCTAACCTTGTTCCTGACTATATGTCCATCTTCATTTAACTTTTTTTAGTATACCCATTTAGTTCCAATTGAATTATTTTCATTAGGTCTTGGGACTATATCCCAAGTCTACTTGTAGGAATTGGTCTTTGTCTACCAACTTGATAAGATTCAAGCACATGTTGTTTTCTTGCTTCACATTTGTTTGAAAAGTTGGGTTGATTCAGTTCTGACTGGTTCTTCTTTTCATCTTTTGATTTGTTGGGTTGACTGTTGTTTCCCTTGAGAGAATTTTCATAACTAATAGGCTTCTCACTAGTTGATATGTTGGTGCTTGATTCACCTTTGACAATTTCAGACTTTCCTTACAAAGTTGGCTTCTTCTTAATATAATATGTGTTCTGGTGAATTATGATCTTGCGATGATGATGATTTGAATAATGCCTTGAAGACTACATCCTTTATATCTGTTTGTTCTTTCCTCGTCCTCATCTCATAAGTAGTTAGAATTCCAAGGAGCTTATCCATAGTCAATTTATCTAGTTCATGCATTTCTTCTATAGAAGAAAAATTTGCACCAAGTCTTGAGGGAAGAGATATAAGTACCTTTTGAACCACTATAGCTTCTTCAATCTTGTCACCTATCCCTTTAATATTGTTTACAGTCTCATCTACTCTGAGAAATAAAACTGCAATATTTTCATCTTCACCCATTCTTAGTATTTCAAATTGCATTATGCGAGGTTGAAATTTGGCCAAATTCACTTTCTCATCTCCTTCATAATTGTTTACCAGTTTATCCCATATTTCTTTTGCGGATTCCAACTGCATTCCTTTAACAAATTATGTTTCTGCAAGTCCTCCCTTAATAGCATTCATAGCTCTTGCATTGTTGTAGTAATTTTTCTTACATGCTTCATCAGTAGGAAGAGTTGTTGGGATTTTATAACCATCTACCAAAATCTTCCAAACTTCCATACCAAGAGACGTTAAGTAGGTCTCCATTCTGATTTTCCAAAATGAAAAAGGTGTTCCATTGAATAGAGGAGGTATGGTTGAATAAGAAGATGAATATTGACTTGCCATATGTTTTGTGTGATCTTCATTCCAGTTGTTAGGTTGCTACTGAAGGAACCTGATTTGATACCAATTGTTATGACTTATAGAAATACTGAGATGGGGGGTGAATTAATATTGTATCATATTTCTCAATTTTATTTCCTTTCAACAATTTAAATTTATTTATAAATGCTTAATCAGTAATCCATGTAGAAATCAAAACTCAACATAGAAAACACATTACACAAGGATTTTTACATGGAAACCCAATGCGGGAGAAAACCACAGAACATATTTCTTTATGTTCTTCTGCATGCACCAACTTACAATTTATAATTATTCATCTTGACAGGAACCCACTTGTCCTGGATAATGAGAACACCAATCCTCTCAGGCACCAACATCTTGTAGATAATGAGGACACCAATCCTCTCAAGCACTAACTTGTCGCAGATAATGAGGACACCAATCCTCTCAAGAACCAACCTATTATAATTGATGAGTACACTAATAATCAGTGAGATTCAAATCACCCTAGCACCACCTTGCCACCCTATATTTAGTTTTTGTTAAGAACCAAATATCAATATAGCATAGAAAGACCTCAGAAAAAGTACTCAACGCCTTGAAAAAGAGATAATTTCAGATAATAAGCCTCTTCGAGGGGGCAACCTCCTTTTACCCCACTTAAATGTTCAAGTACAAGATGATTCAAAATGAAAATGTC
>ML784995.1:667173-677580 GCA_009831015.1 Picea engelmannii
TGAGGATTGGCTATCTGGATGTTAGTAATATGGCCATGACCATATTTTCAATTCCTTGAAATTTCACTCAGAAACAAGAAATTATAATTTTAAGGTAAGGGATATAACCATAACTAGATGGTATTTTCATGATGAACTTCCCCTTGATATCGTGAGTTATGTGAAGGAGTTTATTGGAGATGTACACCCTTGGAAAATTCTAAATGTGAATCCTCATGTATTGTTGAGCCTAAGTGGTCGATGTCAGATGGACTAGACACTTGTCATTATACTAAAGGGTGAGACCTATCCTTGTACATGGATCTAGAAGTATGGATTGGAGGTATTATCCACTAGACTAGATGCATGGATATCATTGAAGCCTAAAGAGGCTTTCACCCATGATGTATAAATGACTACTAATATGATATTTTCTTATGACTACTACGATAAAGTAATTCATCCTAGGTGGCATATTGAATGGCCAACGAGACTTGGTTGTAACACTTTGAAGGATCATGAATGCATAAGAAAGAGAGGTTCTCTGATGCATATAACCTTGCTGAGTAAAGTTGTCATTCTAGAAGAGAAATGTATATTCCTATTGATTAGAGTGCATACCTATGGATATGAATGCATGAAAGAGTAGAATGGTGGAACAAGACATAGAACTTGTCTACTATGTCCTAGGTAGCACTAACACTACTTCATTGACTTCAGTTGGGATTCATGTGGCACAAAATGCTCATACAAAAAGTATGCCAAAGTGCTCTTTTGAAAACAAAACCATAAATTAATGATTATGTTTTTAAATTTTGTTGAGTGTGAATTCCTATGAAGTAGATTGATTTTGAGAAGTATGTGAGTGATTAGTAAACAGTGCAGGTGATGGTGAATATTTCAAAAGGAGAACCTAGTTTTAAGCTTATGTTGAAGATGTAAGTAAATATTGTTGAGATACTATGGACTTGTTGGTGCAATTTTTGGATGCCAATAATGAATGGTCCTCCACTAAAACAAGGGATTGATATGTATCCATGTATCTTGATAGGATGTAAGCAGTGCATGAAATGACCTCGATGGATGAATTTCATCAAATAGTAAAAGATTTAAGTGTTATGATCTTGTTGGATCAGACACATTGCAACAAAGAAGTTTCACACTAACGTTGTTGCATGTGGGTGGAATGTTAGAAGGATTTGTTGAGAGAATAGAGTTGTGAAAGATAATATGAAAAATATGTAGATGAAGGACGTGTATTTCTTAGAATGTTAATGATTAGAATTTCATGATATCTTTGCAGCATCATTTGAAACATTTTGTGCCCGGAAGTGCAAGGGGGAGGTTTTTCCTAGATTACTCTCTATTTATTTTAAATTTTCTAATACAACCAGACTTGCCACCTTCCTACTTTAAGGAAAAACATAATTAGTGGAAACATATTCAATTTTTTATAAAGTTATAACATTATGCATTAAGTCTGTCAAAGATAATAAGTTGTGGTTGGTCCAAAACACAACCTAGGTTTTGTTTTAACAGTTCCCATGTAGAAATATGGATAAATTCTTGGATGGTGTTGGGCTCGTGATTTGGTTGATCAATGATGTTGATTAAATCCTTTTTGACTGATATTATATATGTATTAATAACCATTTTGAAGAAGTTTTGAAGGATTTCATAGCAAATCATCATAGCTTATCCCAGGTACGTGTAATTGATGTTTTGTGATGATTTTGAGTTTAATTCATCTTGATTTTATGATTAAAAGAAGCTAATGCGTGATCTATGTGTCACAGGGAAAAATCGCATGGCGTTTTTCCATCCAGTAGCTCATTCGGTACTCCATCCAGCACTGCATCCAGTACTTCATTCGGCACTAAAAACGTGGGCGAGTTGGCGATTGTTATATCAGTGGCATGTGCTAGGCGAATCAGCGACATGGGTTTTTCTCAAGCTCGTGGCCTCCAGCTACTGAGCTCTTGACATCTCGGATTGAGCTGTTATGCTGAGAGTTGAGTGGCTCGATTGGTTTCTAGAAGCCACATGCAGTTATAGTGTATTTAATAAAATTTGTTGTTTTTAGAGGAGGTTGACCCTTCCAGTGGTCAACCTATTAGATTGTAGTTGTTATAAATACCATAGTAGTGATAGGTTAAGAATTGTTAAGACTTGTCAGGAATTGCTAGAATCGTTTTTGCTGTGTAATTCGAGACATTTCCACAAACTTGTGCAAGACTACGTTTTTAATTTAAATGATGTTGATTTAGCTCATGACTCGTTGTTGAGGAGTAGCCACAACCTTCTGGGGGGGGCACCAGTGGTCTGGGTGAATAGTTAGATAGTTAGCTTGTGTATTTGAGTTGTGAAATTGCCATTTCTTTCATTTTTCGTTACATGTGTTTTTATCATTTTACATGTTGTGTGTTTGTTGTTCATAATTTAATTGTTTCAATTTCCTTTTTGCAAGTTGCTTGTAAAGGATAGTTGTTAATATGTTGTGTCTCTTTATTAGTAAATAGCTTGCAAGCTTAGCTACTAACTTTGTCGTGTGATTAGATGCTCATTTGAATTTCTACAGGCTGAAATAAAATAATTAAAACTAAGTTTTGAGTTAATACAGAGTGCATAGTTTCTTTGGCAAAGTTTCGAGTTAATTTGCTTATCTAGTTTTCTATTTAGTTTTCTTATCTAGTTTGCTATTTAGTTTTCTTATCAATTTTCTCGTAGTATGTTGAGATAGAAGTAGGATTTGAATCATGTTTTTATGAGTATTTCAATTTGCAATTTGAATTGTTAATAATAGGATTAGTTTGGTTTATTTCGTGAAATTGCCAATCTAGATTTAACTTGCAATTTTAAATAGAAGCTTGAGTTTGAGTTAAGTTTTAGTTACGAGTTTCTAAGTGTGTGAATTTGCTTACCTTAGCATAAGATTGCATTTGAATTAAGTAGAATAGTGTTTTCTTATTTGTTGATGATTAATGCATAATTTGAGAGATCACATGGATTTCTAGGATAGTTGATATTTCTTCTATGATGTCTAAGCTCTCGTTAGATTGTTTGATTCATACCTTTCATTTCTCCATAGAATTTGATATTGAAATTATTCCTCTTGAGTTATCACTAATTTTTAGATGCCATCATGATGTCATAAGACACCGAAGACATAATCATCATCATTATATTTGAAGTTTCTTGTTATTGTAGATTAAGAGTAATTGTTGATTAATATTTGCATTTTGTCATGATGGTTTTAATTCAATAGATTAAAGATTCCCTTTGTAGATCAGAAGTAATTATGAGTTTTATCTTAAGAATAGACTTCACTTGCTTAATAGTTTGATTAGTTACCTGTTGATTAGTTTTGATTAGTTTACTTGATGAAGAAGTTTTCATAGGTTAGTTATTTGATTGCTTATTTGCTTACTTATTGTTGCTCATTAATTTGAATAGATTGATTAGATTAATTTGTTGTTTCTATTGTTTATTAAGTTGAATAGATTAAATAGATGGCTTGTTTTTTGTCATTATATTGATTAAGTTAGCTTGTTCAAAGTAGGGTTTTCATTTTCTTCCTTAGGACAATCCAACGATCCATTGTTTAAAAGTTACTTAGGGTAAATAGTTCAAGTTTCTTGATAGGGTTTGCTCATTGATAGTCTTTTCTTAAGTAGATTAGTCCTTAGATAGACCATCTCCTTAGTTTGATTACACCTCCTCTATCTTTTCTGCCTTGGCACATATAGTGCTACAACTCTAAGTTTACTTGCCCTGGGTTGACAATTTAATTGAGGGATTTAGTGCATATAGAACAACCATCATTTTTGGCGCCATTGTCGGGGAGTTGTCTTAAGGTAGGAAATAGTTAGGAGATAGATCATTTCTAAACCTTAGAATTATTTTGGTGGTAGGGGGAATTTAAGACGAGAGGTAAGAACCTGCGCATCTATTATAGAAGGTTCCCCCAAACCCAATGGTAGTTTTTCTTTTTGTGGTTTTCTTTCATGAACAGATCTAGGGACCCAAAGGGTATATACATTAAATCCCAATCAGACCTTTTGAAACAAGGTTCCTTCAAACCTTTTCGGGGGAAGGAACATTCCACTCATAAAATCCGTAGAACGATACCAAAAAGCAGGAACTAGCTCGACCCAAAGAGCTAAAGAAGTCTCCGGAGAGACTAAAATAGGGAGCACTATAGAACAAAAAGTTGAAGCATTGGTAGTAGTGGGACAAGAGGCAAGACCACTCGATCCCTCCACAGAACCAAACAACACAACCTTTGTTATCTTACCACCATCAGGAGATCCTAACTTTGAAGACATCATAGACCCTGAACAGGTGAATAATTTGTTTGGTAGTTCAGCCAATATTTTTGTCTCTCAAATTGACTAAGAAACTTTGGCACCAATAATCTCAATCGACTCGAGTAGAGTCCTAGACACCCAAGTAGTAGGAATACCTTCCCATAAGAGGGATACCTTTCTTAGAAAAGAACCTTGGGATACCTTGTTCTCTTCAAGGATAAAACCACCTAGGTACTCTCTTTTTGGAAACCAAACCAATATGGATAG
Source organism: Picea engelmannii (assembly GCA_009831015.1). NCBI lineage: Eukaryota > Viridiplantae > Streptophyta > Pinopsida > Pinales > Pinaceae > Picea > Picea engelmannii. The sequence continues at coordinate 671,727 of ML784995.1, forward strand.
TCAAGAGTATCATAACAATGTAAGATGCGAGGAGGGATAAGAATTTGGAAACCAAACTGAAACCACCTTTGGATTTCCAATTTTGGACACTACACTGAATGTCAATATGAAAAATATTCCCCTCTTAGCACTGCCCACCTTTTACAGTAAAACCAATAAATACCCAGATACCTTCCTATTTGAGTTCGACATCTTGTGTAGGAGCTACAACTAATTACAAGATGCCCAGAAACTAAAACTCTTTCCTACCACCCTCAAGGAATCTGCACTAAGATGGTTCATGGGGTTGAGAGAGTCTAGTATTAGGTCTTGGGAAGCCATGAAAGATATATTTCTTAAAAATTACCAAGACTACTGCAAGACCAAGGAATCTCGTAATTATACTTTCAAATTCCAACAATTTGAATATATCTCCCAGAAATCAAAATACCATGACCTTCCAGATGATGCAGTTAGGTATCTTTTCCTTAAGGGAATTTCAGAAGAATACCTAGAGATACTTAACTTGATGGCATCAGGTGACATCTCCCATAAACCATTTTCTGAAATCTATGAAATGTGTAAGATTTACTCGAGGAGTAGAGCTAAAAGAGGGAAGAATGTCCAGGACCCTTATAATAGAAACCTAAAACCAGTTAGTTCAGGTGGTATCACAAGAGTAGAGATAGGGAAACTTTTAGATAATTTCAAAACAGATATCTTAAGCATAATAGGTTCCCAATTTGACACCCTGTTGAGCACTCAACACACCCTAAAAAGCCTATGTCAATTTTTCACTTTTTGGGTACCACTTAATCTTTGCACTGTCTGAATTCAATTTTCTTTTTGAGAAATGTTTTTTCTTTGTTTGTTCTCTTGACTCTCATCATCTATTTAGGTTTGTTTAATTCTATAAAACCCCATGAATTAAAAATACTTAACACTTAAATAATAAATCAACATCCAAATCACCTCACCCGACGTGCTCAAAGAATTCAGCATCGAGAGAAATTAAAGGGTAAAAATAAAACACTCGGAAAGCCTCAATCATCAAGCATTGACCTTCATTGATATCAACAAAAGGGAACTTTTGTTTCATGACAAGTATCACATATGGATATCACCGATAGCTGATCCCCTTCGGCATCAGTAAAAGGCGAAGGGAGTAATGTTTAAAAGGAAAGGAAATGATATCGTCAATAGTTGATACCCGATGCGCTTGTCGAAATCGTAGAAAACTGAATCACGACGAACATTACAACTATGCTAAGGAGTTTTCCCTGATTACCAATTCTCGAAGCGTTTCGGCATCGACAATTTTTTGAATATGTTAATTCAAAGGAAAATACGTGATAGGTTTATCCCTGATTGTCGATCCCTTATACCTTTTCGGCATCGGCGATCCCATGCTTATTTTAAGTGCACAACTGGAAGAAAGTCTTGACTCCGACTAATACTCGTGATTTAATTCATCGGTCTTCATTGCCATGTGTCCCAAGCCAGTTTCACCATGTCACCACCGTACGATTAAATCAATCGGCCTTAGAGGTTTTTCGCAGAAGGATATCAATGAAAACACCCATAACACATTGTCGATCCCTGATCCGCCCACTAGGAAAGCGACATGATGGGATATTTTAGAGCTAGATACGTTTAGATTCAGAGCATTTAAGGGACTAATTAATTGCAAATCTCACGTCATTTTTTGTTTCGTGTGAAAATCAAAAGGCCGTTTGAAATTACCGATAGAACACACCACCCTCCGTGCCTCCGTCGTCAACCCACGAAGAATTGAATTTCAGAAATTCGATGGTAGATTTTTTTGAATTTCAGTCATCACCCAAATTAATTGGTTGATACAATACGGTAGGTTCTTCCTCGTTTAAATTCCCTTGATCCATTGTACACAAGACCATTCTATGTGAAAAAGAGATTCATAGCATCGAGAGGAGCGAGACAAGAAATTCAAAGGCTTCTAAGATCCCATGAGTATCAAACTACAAGGTTTAGCAAGCGTTACAGGAACAATGCCTCCAAGAAAACAAACTATCATGTGATCTTTGAGAGCGTTGAAGCTAAAGGAACCAAAGGTGGGAGAAGGCTCTTCCCTAGCGACCGCAAAACAATTAGAATTTTCCCTAAGGCCGGAACCAGTCATCAGGACATCCACCAAAAAGGTTTTCACTCAACCCCCGACCTTTGGAGACACAAAGGAAAGAATAGGGACCAAGGCAGAATTCCCGCACTAGGGAGAACTCTTCAATAAGATCAGCTGGGAATAATTCCTGGAATATATCTCTCATAGCAACCCCGATATGAGAGAGCTCGATGACGAAGTTTTCCCAAACATTTGAAGATCATACTTACACATGGTGGCAAGAAGAACTCCAGCTTTCCCCTGCATAGAACTCATAAAGTGGCTCATTGACCACATAGACACACAAAAATGTTCGATTAACGATGTCAATGGTGAATGTGTCAGGTTTTTCCTTTCAGTAGAGGTGTAGAGTTAATACAAGCTTAGAGACCTGGACGAGCGACTGAACACTGATTTCATTGTAAACTTCTACGAGCGCCACGACATCAGTTAGGTGATGGCTTCATGGTGGAGGGAAGATAAAAAATAAACCAATCAGACCTTCGGCTGGTACCAGATGACCAACTTAAGGGAGTTGTATATCTATCTAATGGCCCTCATCTGTCGATTATATGGGGAGAAGGATTGTTCCAGGTTTTCAGGGGCATGGATGCCTCTAGCTTATACAGTGCCCATTTCCAGGAGATATTTCAACTGGGGAGCCATCATTTTAAAGCAGTTGAGCATCTACATATAATAGGCTCAGACGCCGAAAGAAGGAGAGACTCCATCCTTTTACATGGCTTCGTATTTGTTGGACATCATGTGCATCAGGAATGTCTTTATCAGCATGAACTTGAGTTGGCACACCTCAGAACTCTCGGTCTAGATTTACTTCAGCATCCTATGCGAGAAAAGGTACAAAAAATCATACTCTCTCATATGTGATGAATTCATCACACACATTCATTTCATTCTTTTCAAGAAAGAGTGTCCAAGACTTTCGGCTACGACCAAAAAGGTGATAGCAAAAGTTGGCCACTGGTATCTTGACGAATGTGATACCTACATTAGGGTATTCGGGGCCACTGGAGCACCTCATCGCCTACCCGTACATGTCCCCGACTGGCTTGTTGTGGGGTAAATTTTCTACCAGACCAGCCTGCAAGGTTACAACGCTACTCTGGTGAAAGATAAGAAGCAGACATTTATACCTTATGGATTCCATATAGGTTTCTACCTAGTAAAATACATCGCTCAAGACAAGCAGGAAGGACTGAGCCAATTGGATTTTTTATTCCAGACTAGTCATTTTTGTAAACATGACCCAAGGGGTATAGTCTTGAAGCATGCATCACAAGTGTCATCATGTTGGCCATATGCCCACGACAAGTTTGAAGATGAGGTCTTCACGGAAAATGCTCAGAATTGGGATGAATTTGTTGAAAGGATGGTCGACCCTAAGATGAGCAGGTTCAAATCCATGAGCTTAGATGATCTGGATTTATGTAGGAACACAATGAAATACAGAAATACACATAAATGCAGAGATGCAGCGGAAATAAGACTTCATTTCATTAATAACAAATGACTGAAATATGCTTACAAACAGAATGTAAATAAACTAGCTAAGGCACTGGTAGCTTATCTCTGAGAAGAGATGTGGCTGCTACTCGCATCCATGAGAAGATGATTACAATGAGGCTCTAGAGGCCTTTTTACAATAGACGAGAATGCCAAAAGTCATATACATCCAAAAACCTAACCCTAGGAGATGAAGCGCCAAAAGTAATGTGGGCCCCGTTTGGGTAAGTTAGTACATCAACTTCCCGGGGTCATAACTTTTGCATATGATCTTCGTTTTAGGCGTGTGATAGCTCGTTGGAAAGGTATCATCGAGGAGATTCATTTTGGGGGCTCAATCATGCCTTTGGATATCATTGAGAACCTAAATCTCAAAAAACCTTCATTTAGGCCCTCAAAATGGCCCCGGAAGATAAAACCTGCTAAAAATAGTAAATTGCCAAAATTGCCAGAAAACTGTTTTGAGCCAGTCGGAAAAGGTGGGTGGCCACCGATATCCACCTGGATCATTAGATGAACAGTAAATAATCCTAGAACAATCGACTCAAGGGGCCCTAAGGGACAAAGAATAAATTATAGTAGCATAAGCTCCCCAGGTAGCAGCCGAAATAGTAGAGATTCCCCAGGTAACCCTGGTACAAGATAGAAGTTCTGCGAGGCTCAGGACACACGGGAGAGGGGTTTACTCATGTTAGAAAATGTGCAACGGATAATTTATCAGCTGCAAGATGACCTAGACATCATAAATATGCCAAGGTTCCCTACTGACAACAAGGATGAAAGCCAAACGGGACCAAGCAACCCTAAATTCATAGACCTTAATGAAATTACTGGGTTAGACGACCCTGAATTCACAAGGCCACCAGCCGGATTGCCAACAAGCATTTTAGCTAAGCCAAGGACTGTCAAGGAATTGCAAAGGACCAGTGCATCAAACCCATTAAGTGAGATAATAGATATATATGATGATGATGAGAGACCAAAATTATCTATTGTGACCGTTGTGCATATCAAAGAAGAAAAGGGACTAGAGAAGATATCTTCCCCTGTGCCCGATGCCCAAATTCAAGAGGTTCCACAGAAAGAACAAGAAGCCGAGAGTTTCCTAGACACTAAGCTACCCAATGTGCTAGATACCCTAGCAGACAGTCTGAAGGATGAGTCAGGGTCGGATGATCCAAAGGAAGAATCCCCACAGCAAGAAATCGGTGTCTCAACGGTCGATGAAAAATCCAGTGGCTATGTCAATGGGACAGAGTGGCTGGAATCCCAAGCCCACTTGAAAGGGGTTGTGGCTAGTTGAGCTATGGAGATCCCGGTTGTAGTTGTGTTGTACATAGGGGAGGCTCTCATCCCATGTGCGTGGATGCTTTGAATTGTACATGCACAGAATGTGTACAATCAGCCGGTTGACGACCTCTGTCTGGCCATCAGTTTGCGGATGGAAAACTGTGGACTTGGTGAGCTTGGTGTCCAACATCGACCAGAGGCTAGACCAAAATGTACTGAGGAACCTACTGTCCCGATCTGAGATGATAGAATGTGGGATCCCAAAGTGTACCCACACTCGTTCAAAGAAGAGTTTAGCAGTGGCTTCTGCTGTGATATTCTTCTTGCAGGCAATCATAATGGACATGTTCGAGAATCGGTCGACGACCACAAAAACACAGTCATTGCCATGCTTAGTAGAAGGAAGGCCTGACATGTAATCCATAGATATGGATTCCCAAGGTCGACCGGGGGTAGGAAGTGGATTATAGAGGCCTTGCTTCTTGATGGTCGGTTTGGCAATAGCGCAAGCAGTGCAGGACTTGATGTACTTCCCGACATCTTGTCGAAGGTTCGGCCAATAGAAATACTTTTGCAGTACTGCCACAGTTTTCTCAACCCCGAAAAGCCCAGCGACTCGACTGTAGTGCGCCTCCCAAATCATATTGGCACGCTCGCTTGAAGGAACACAAAGGTGTCCCAAGAGACAAAGCAGGGCATCCTGGAGGTGAAAATTGGGAACTTTCTTTCCCTCCAAGAGTGTATTGTATGTGTGGCCGAATTCTGGATCACTTGTGTAGAGAAGTGGCCAATCAGAAGTCTCGTGCCCACACGAGTTGAGCACAGTGGTTAGCACCATGATGGGTGGTCGACTGAGGCAGTCTGCAACATTATTGGTGCTGCCTTTTTTGTACTTAATGTTCAAATGAAACTATTGCAGGTATG
>ML784995.1:685901-708472 GCA_009831015.1 Picea engelmannii
TTCATTAATAACAAATGACTGAAATATGCTTACAAACAGAATGTAAATAAACTAGCTAAGGCGCTGGTAGCTTATCTCTGAGAAGAGATGTGGCTGCTACTCGCATCCGTGAGAAGATGATTAAAATGAGGCTCTAGAGGCCTCTTTACAATAGACGAGAATTCCAAAAGTCATATACATCCAAAAACCTAACCCTAGGAGATGAAGCGCCAAAAGTCATGTGGGCCCCGTTTGGGTAAGTTAGTACATCAACTTCCCGGGGTCGTAACTTTTGCATATGATCTCCGTTTTAGGCGTGTGATAGCTCGTTGGAAAGGTATCGTCGAGGAGATTAATTTTGGGGGATCAATCATGCCTTTGGATATCACTGAGAACCTAGATCTCAAAAAACCTTCATTTAGGCCCTCAAAATGGCCCCGGAAGTTAAAACCTGCTAAAAATAGTAAATTGCCAAAATTGCCAGAAAATTGTTTTGAGCCAGTTGGAAAAGGTGGGTGGCCACCGATATCCACCTAGATCATTAGATGAATAGTAAAAAATCCTAGAACAATCGACTCAAGGGGCCCTAAGGGACAGAGAATAAATGATAGTAGCATAAGCTCCCCAAGTAGCAGCCAAAATAGTAGAGATTCCCCAGGTAACCCTGGTACAAGATAGAAGTTTTGCGAGGCTCAGGACGCACGGGAGAGGGGTTTACTCATGTTAGAAAATGTGCAACGGATAATTGATCAGCTGCAAGATGACCTAGACATCATAAATATGCCAAGGTTCCCTACTGACAACCCGGATGAAAGCCAAACGGGACCAAGCAACCCTAAATTCATAGACCTTAATGAAATTACTGGGTTAGACGACCATGAATTCACAAGGCCACCATCCGGATTGCCAACAAGCATTTTAGCTAAGCCAAGGACTGTCAAGGAATTGTAGAGGACCAGTGCATCAAACCCCTTAAGTGATATAATAGATATATATGACGATGATGAGAGACCAGAAGTATCTATTGTGACCATTGTGCATATCAAAGAAGAAAAGGGACTAGAGAAGATATCTTCCCCTGTGCCCGATGCCCAAATTCAAGAGGTTCCACAGAAAGAACAAGAAGCTGAGAGTGTCCTAGACACTAAGCTACCCAATGTGCTCGATACCCTAGCAGATAGTCTGAAGGATGAGTCACGGTCAAATGATCCAAAGGAAGAATCCCCACAGCAAGAAATCGGTGTCTCAACGGCCGATGAAAAATTCAGTGGCTATGTCAATGGGACAGAGTGGATGGAATCCCAAGCCCACTTGAAAGGGGCTGTGGCTAGTTGAGCTATGGAGAGCCTGATGGTAGCTGTGTTGTACATAGGGGAGGCTCTCATCCCATGTGCGTGGATGCTTTGAATTGTACATGCGCAGAATGTGTACAATCATCCGGTTGATGACCTCTGTCTGGCCATTAGTTTGCGGATGGAAATCTGTGGACTTGGTGAGCTTGGTGTCCAACATCGACCAGAGGCTGGACCAAAATGTACTGAGGAACCTACTGTCCCGATCTGAGATGATAGACTGTGGGATCCCAAAGTGTTCCCACACTCGTTCAAAGAAGAGTTTAGCAGTGGCTTCTGCTGTGATATTCTTCTTGCAGGCCATCATCATTGAGATAATAGATATATATGACGATGATGAGAGACCATAAGTATCTATTGTGACCGCTGTAGGCGACATACATGATACAGATTCTCGAACCTATGGACGAAGTAGGCGACATACATGATATAGATTATGATTGAAAAAGGAAGGCTATCATCTAAAGAACCACCAATAAGAGGAGCATCACGTTAGATCGCTCCATCCGCATCACTACAAAGGAACATCCGATCAACACAAAGCATGCTAAGACGTCCAAACGCATCGGCGTAGATATGGTGATCATGGATGCCACCCTGGATAGAGCTAAAAGAGATGAGGAGGCATTGGTCGCTGCCATGAAAGAACGAGAACATTTGTGCCACTTGGAGAAATACTATCAGGACACCACATAGGTCGCGGTGTTCCTAAGGAGCAAATTCCAGGAGGCCTACAGCAAATTCACAGACGAGTGACACCTATTCACTGCGAAGATAGCCAAGCTCCAGGAAGACACCCTCATGGCTCTTGCGATGTGCAAAGATATGGAGCGTTGGTACGAGAAAGAGAAGCAATCCATGGAGAGAGTCGACTACATCGATGTAGTCCAACAGGGCCGAGATACAGAAGAACATGACATTCAAGTGTTGAAAGAAAGCAGTCTTGATCGCATAAGGAAATCAGTCGAGTATTGGGAAAAAATGGCTTGGGAACCTCGCCAATAAATCCAAGAGAAATGGGCCAAGTGAAAAAAAAACTTGGATCGAGATCAATCAGGTGATGAAAGACATCGTACTCCTCGAGTTTGGAAACCCTGATGACTTTGTCGACTTGCGCGACATAGTCAAATCGCACATCGAGCAAGACTCAGCATGGGCCGACGAAATAGCAAAGGTGGCAGACATGGCACCAAGTCAGGTGCGACAGTTTATCGAACACCCGATCAAAGATTGGGATATGCTACAACAGTTAACTTCCATTCTGGTCAAATATCGGGCACATGCGGTAGAGATAAGATAGATTTGTGCGGTCCTAGTGGAACAACATAGATTCTTATACGCCAACACCTGCGAGGATTTTTTCATCAAGTGGTCGGAGTACGAGAAGAATCTCCCTCTTAAGTGATATCTTTAGATGACTCTTAGACAAAATGATAGGAGAGAACGCCACGTGGAAAATTTTGTTTTACTTACCTGCACTGTAGCCGTTATTTTTAGTCAATTTTATGTTATAAATAGGAGCATTGACCGATTAGTTAAGGGTCGATGGTTGTTGCAAGAAACTATCATCTTTTTTGGTTTTGTTAAGAATTATTTTGTAGCTGCCTTTAATTGAGAAGTCCTTTTGGACCAGAGACAAGTTTATGTTTCATCAAATGCATGTATGATTGGATGTGGAGAAGAACTATTTCCTATATCATCTCATGAATGGATGTTGTAACGAGTAAGAGCTATTAAATCTATTGATAAGTTATCTGATGCAATTTATTTACAGTTCTTTCTTTAATGATGAAAATGAATCTTTGTGTTATTATGTGATTGATGATTAGAGTTGAGTGAATTATTTTACTTGCCATCGTTTATCACATGCATGTTTTCTTTTGATAATTTGTATCTCAGTCAGTAATTGTAATACTCACATGATTAATGTATTAGTACTAGGCCTGTGGTAGATGATCATTGCCTGCACGCTAGAGTAAAGAATTATCCCAAGATCAACCTCTTCTCGAGTAGTTTAGTTTGTTCCCATTTTGTTGCCTGGTTGGTTTATATCGGCCCTATTTTGTATCTGTCCCACCTAAGAGAAAATACAAAAAAAAATAACGTATGAATCGAAGGAGAAATCCTTCACAAGAAAACGTAAAGCCCATCGATTATTTCGGCCAGATCGCAAGATCTGGAGAACCATTCCACCATTAAACATTGCAGAGTCTAATTAGGCCTCAGTGTTGGATTTCATTCCTGTTGTTGAGTTAAATGGATTTAGGACCCATCAACATAACTGGCACTAGAAGGAGGTTCTGATGAATGAATGGTTGAATACATATTTCACATAATATTTCAGACAACCGGTAGATTCAAAATAACCCACATGCATGGCTAGCCATTCCCAAGACAACACAAGCACATTGAGTACTCCTGAAATGAGTAGCTCACCCCAACACGAGGAAGAACACATTTTCCCGGGCATACCTTATGCTCTCCCTCATGAGGAATTGAATCGATTCAGAAGAATCACACAAGCATACACCCAACATATTAGTGCATTTTCCTTAGCTCTGATACTTCCTCGAAGACAAAAAATATTCAAACTAGTGGTCGACACCCATGACCAAGTTTTTGTGCACATAGTAGAAGACCTAATAGATTTCACAATCACTTAAATCGAACATCCTCTTAATCTAATCCCTAAAACGCTAGTCGGCAACGTCTTTGAGCCAAATGATTTTTCGGAAGAGGAAGCTTTTAAGTTTTAACTCAGAACGCTCATTTTTAGGATCTAAAGATATGGAAGATCATAATGACCATGATGAAGAGAGGGGAAAACAACTGCAAAACAATCAACTGTGGTTGGACAGAGATGCTTTGGCCCTCCCTGGATGATTACATAACCTTCCTCGACATCCAGAGAAATTACTTCCTAAGTTTGACCCCGAGACCTCATGATTTCCTGAAGATCATATCAAGAAATTCATACTAGCGATCAGACTTATGAATGTCCAACATGAAGATGTAGTATGCATGCTATTCCCCTACACTTTTGACAATTCATCTTCCGCATGGTATTTTAACTTACCCGTAGGATCCATAACTAGTTGGACGAAGTTTCAGAGAGATTTTTTGAATAAATTTGTAGAAGAAACTACTACGAGAGCTCTGATGGTTGAATTGTTCACCGCCACCATGAGTTTGAAGGAAAGGGTCAAAGAATTTAATCAAATATTTACCACCATCTTAAACAAATTCTAGATCAAAGCTAAACCCACTCAGGAGTTGCAAATTGAAGTATACACTAATTCCCTCCCAGCTTCTATTTCCATGTTTGTGAAGAGGTCTTCCAAACTAACCCTAACTGAGAATTTTGAAGAAGCCAAAATGATAGAGTTCCAAATGAAAGGATGTAAAGAAGGCTAGGTATCTTTATTTAAGAAAGAAGCTCAACCTCCTCTGAGGAGAGGGTTATTGCTTACTAGACCCCGAGGAAAACAAACAGAACAATCCACTGAAAAGGGAAGTGGGGAAATAGAATACCTACAGCGCATGGTAAAAAAACTATCAAACGAAAGCATAGACATGAAGAGAAGTGCAGGGGAGGGAAACCAAGGCCAGAGGCCATATAAGCCTTTCTTTAAAATAAATCTGTCGTCAAATAAATTGAACCTCCCCCAGACAACCTAAACATCGATCTAGGAAATGTAGAATCTGACTCTTTATGCACTTATCACCAAGAGAACCACTCTGAAAGAGACTTCCCTCAATGGGTTCATGCCATGAATTTGATGTCCAACCAGTTTTAAGATGAAGTCTCCCTAACCGAACAATCAACTAGCTCTAGTATGAATATTGTCGATCAGGAATAAATTGCTCCACTAGAAGAAACAACCATGTTGATATGGATCATGACCTAGCTATGCCTTCCGATGACTTGTTTGAGGTTCAAGAACCACCCACTGAAGTCTTGGTTGTGCAAACATGAAGTAGGGGTCAACCTGTCTCAAACGACCTTACCACTACCCAAACTTTGGGAGGAAGATCAACTCCTAAAAGAACCTTTTTCTCCTTGTAAGAACCCTATAAACATCCATACATGAGAATCACCCAATATGGATTACAGCATAGTTGAAGATTTGAATAATTTGAAGGCTAATATATCAGTTATGGAAATATGTAGAATCCCTTGTCAAAAGGACTTCCTATTACAAGCTTTGAAATCAGTAGAAAATCCTATGACAAGCACCGACCCAAGAAGAAATATAACTCCCACAGATAAAGGGAATAAACTGACTGTGAACGCTTGCTTCAAAGATAAGAAGGGAAACAATTCTGTCCCTCCTTTCCTTTTAACATTCAAAGTCTTTAACATAAACCTCCATAACTGTTTGGTTGATTCAGGAGAATCCTCTAATTTTATGCCACTGTCTATTTGCAAAAAACTAAACGTGGCCCCTCTCAAAAGTGACAAACATGTAATACAACTAGAAATAACTTAGGTGAAGGTCATGGGAGAACTCAAAGATGTAATCATGAGAATAGCGATAGGTCCTAAATTTGTGCAAGCGGTTGACATCATTGTAGTAGATATCACAAAATATTATGGGCTATTATTAAGCCAAGATTGGTCTAAGAAGTTAAACAGATACTTTAGTATAGACTGGGTGCACCTTTGGCTACCATTAAAGGGACACAAAAATATGATCAAAATTGATAGGGAAATATATCTTAAACATACTATCATTGACATAGAAACCCTAAACGAACCCTAATCAAAAGATTTCCCTGTGCTAGGAAATTAATCCTATGATTCCTACTTCAGGAACTTCTCCCCTCTCTCATCTGATGTCCCTCTTACTCAAAAATCCAAAATGATTTTTCGAGAGGAATTGTCAATAGTGGTGGAGGAAACCCTCTTATTCCAAGAACCTATGTTAGAAATCACAGAACTAACAGGAGGAAAAGAGGAAAGTAATAGGAAAGTGGAAGATGATACATGTTTCCCACAAGTTTGGACCCTATATTTTGTTGGATCTAAATCGTAAGAAGGGTTAAGAGAAGGGTGTATCCTCATTAATCCGAAAGGAAAACGACATTTCTTGTCTTGTAGACTAGAATTCGAATGGATGAATAACACTACCGAGTATGAATCTCTAGTACAGAGATAAAGAAATCCATAGACTTAAACATCAAAGAATTTAAGGTTTTCGGAGATTCTGAAATCATTTTCAGACAAATAACGAATACTATGCATTGCAATTCTCCACATGAGAAGAATTACCAACAGGAAGTGCACAGGCTAATAGAGCATTTTGAAGTGTTCAACATTACAATGATTCCCAGAGCGAAAAACACTCTTGTTGATTCTTTGGCCACTGTTGCTTCGAGGCTATCACCTCTAGAGGATTATGAAGCCTCTCGATTCACTGTAGAACTTCTCTACAAACCATCGGTACCCAACAATATTTCTAATTGGAAGGTTTTTGAGGGAGACGAACAGATTATAAACTTTCTAACCAATCAGGACAATTTTAAAATCTTGGCCATTGATGATGAATTATTCCAGGATCAATTGACGGAAACCAACCCTCATGTAAATCAGTCGATCGAAAAATCAAAGTCTCACTCGATACCAAAGGGAATAGCTAATTTAGAAAACCTTTTTGACCTAAAAGAAAGATTTAAGGGGTCAAAAAACATGAAGACTGGTAGTTCTTGTCCCATGCATGAAACCATAAATATCGGAACCCCGGAAAACCAAAAAAACTTAAACCTTGGTAGGATGATATCTAAAGAGGAAAGAAATTCCTTCCTCAAACTTTTCAGACAATACCAAGATGTATTTGCATAGTCCTACCGGGATCTGAAAACTTATGATACCCGTATCATTCAACACACTATAACTTTAAATCTTGAAGTAAAACCCTTCCAATAAAAATATGGAAGTACCACCCATCCCTAGAGCCTCTCATGTGTCAGGTGTTAAAGAAACTGTGAGATGCCAAAATTATATTCTAGGTTAGACACTCTGCATGGGTAGCTAATTTAGTTCCTGTAAGAAAAAATTCCGGGGAGATTCGTTTATGCGTAGATTTCAGAAATCTCAATAGAGCTTCAGAAAAAGACAACTACCCAGTCCCACAAATGGAGAAACTCCTACAGACTATTTTTGGCTCTGAAATTTTCTCCTTACTAGATGGTTTCTCAGGGTACAACTAGGTTCTAGTTTCAGAAGAAGACTGCTTGAAACCTACCTTCTGAACCAAGTGGGGAAATTTCTCTTACAAACGCATGCCTTTTGGGTTAGTCAATGTAGGAGAGACCTTCCAGAGGGCCATGGATGTATCATTTTGGGGACTAATAAACATGTGTTTAGTATTTTACTTGAACGACGTGACTGTGTATTCAAAGAACAGAGAGATCACATCCAACACTTGACCCAGATTTTTGAAAGATGTAGGAAATATGGCATATCCTTAAATCCTAAGAAAACTATTTGTAGTGTCGAGGAAGGTAAGTTGTTGTGCCACATCATATCTCAAGAAAGTATCCACATAGACCCAGAGGGAATTAAGGCCATATCTCAGCTTCCATTACCTCACAAAAAGGTTATGTAGTCGTTCTTCGGGAAAATCAATTTTGTGAGGAAATTCACCCCCGATTTCGCAAAAACTATAAAACCCCTACAAAAAATGATTCGTAAGGATGATGATTTTAAATGGGATGATGAACGAAAGAAGTATTTCAATAATATTAAAATAGTAATCTCTCAAGCCCCAGTGTTGCGAAGTCCCAATTTCAACAAAGATTTCTTCCTCTAGACTTTCGCCTCCGACCAATCGCTAGCCACAGTATTAACTCAGATGGATGATGACAAAAACGAAGTTTTGGTATCATTCATGAGCACTAACCTCCAAGATGTCGAACTAAATTATCCCGCTATAGACAAACAAGATTATGCGGTTTATAATGCAGTAAAACATTTCAAATCTTACATCCTCAAGAACCATACCAAAGTAATTGTGCCTCACCCTGTAGTCTAATCCCTATTTACTCAATAGGAGATGGGGAAAAGAAGAGGAAATTGGATGGCAGTAGTCCAAGAATTTGATCTAGATATAAAACCTGCTAAACTAGTTAAAGGACAAGGGTTATGCAAACTGGCAGTTGCAGCTCAAGACCAAGTAAATGAAGACCCCAGATGGGAGAATGAAATGGAATTATGGTGTGGTGAAGCTTCATACATTTCCCCAGGACAAGAGTCTTGGTATGAGAAACCGACTTATCTCTTACACCATGGGACTTTTCCAGAAAACCTCAACCCTAGGGAAAGGAGAGTTCTCGGGTTAAAATCTATACAATATCACCTCATAAATTCGGTACTCTTTCTGATTAATTACAATGGGGTAATTTTAATATGCCTCAAACGTGAAGATGCAGAAACATTTCTGAGGGAGCTCCATGATGGACCTATCGATGGACATTTTGCAGGAGACACCACCGCTCACAAGATACTGAGAGGTGGTTATTATTGGCCCACTCTGTTCAAGGATGCTCACACATACGCTAGAAACTATAAAACTTGTCAAATAAGCACTAGAAGGGAGAAGAGAGGAGTTGTCCCACTCCAACCGGTGACTGTTTCTAGGCCTTTTGAGCAATGGGGGTTAGATATCATAGGATAAATTACATCAAGTTCTTCAAAACTGCATAAGTACATACTTACTGACACCGACTACTTCACGAAATGGGCAGAGGCCATCCCTCTAACTCATGTAAACGAGAAGGCGGTAATCCAATTCATAGAACAACAACTAATCACAAGGTCCAGTGTACCTTATGTTCTTTTTTTTTATAATGCAGCTTATTTTTCTTCCACCTTATTAATAGATTTTTCCCTAGACAAAGGAATCACAATTATATACTCTGCAAATTATTATCCACAGGGAAACGGAGTGGCAGAATCAACTAATAAGAACCTAGTGAGAATATTGAAGAAAATGGTTGCAGATAACCAGAGGAATTGGCACAATCTACCGGATAATGCTTTATGGGTAGATAGTGTCACACCCAAGGAATCTATAGGGAATTCCCCATACTTTATGGTATATGGACAAGACGCTATTCTCCCAAATAGGCTTTATCTTCCATCTCTTCAACTTTCCCAAGATTCCATAGGGGAGCCTGTTGATGGGTCTTAAATCCCTTGACTCAACACCAGGAACCAAACCCGTCACTGAGGCCCAATTAGACTCTGCAACATTTAAAATGGAATGGTTCTCCAGATCTTGTGATCCGGCCAAGGTATCTATGGGCTTTGTGTTTTCTGGCGAAGGCTCTTCCTTCAGTTGGGACTGTTTTATTTTTTGTATTTTCTCTTGGGGTAGGGCTGATATGAGAAGTGCAAGCCAGTATAAACCAACTTGACAAATAACAGGATAAAGTTGCAACTACTGAGAAGAGGTCGAGCTAGGGTTAACCCGTTGCTCAAACATGCAGACGGCAATTCTATACCACAGGTCTAGTCATAATACATTAACCATGTGAGCATCCAATCATTTCCTGAGATTACTAACTACCAGAAAGAAAAACACATATGAAACAAGATAAATGGTAAGCAAAATAATTCATCTGCCACTATCATTCGTCTCATAATTCACACAACAATTCATCATCTTCATCTTTAAAGAAAAGAACAACCAAGAAATTGTACCAGTTAACTTGCCAATATATTCTATAGCTCTTACTTATTACAACTGCTCATAAAAATGAATAGGAAATCATTCTTCTTCGAGCTCAATCACGCATTGTTGTTGGGAAAAATACACTACAGACTAGCAAACTAGGGTCAGACTTGCATGCAGATTTTGACCGTAAAGAAATTACTTTTTAACCTACAACCCAAAACTTAAACCCCTCTTTCACAGTACATGCATGGAGAATGACTACTAACCTGGTTACCAGCGTTCGATGTAGATCCTGCGTTGCGCTTTGACCACTTGCTTGCGCTGCTCCTTCCACAAATGACCTGCAATCAAGACAAACAACAACTATGCATGCATGCTACTTCTCTACTCAAGGGTTAGAAATTAAGCATACATTAACCAAACCATAGATAACTCATGTATTAGGACAGGAAAAGTATTCTTTTATTACTTGAAAAATGAATCAACTTACAATCAAAGTCGAGACCGGCCATCGCTCCTTGATCCTGATCCTGGGCTCCTCTTCTTTTGTCCTCCAACTGCTTTGTGTTAAATATCCTTTGGCATGAGGAAAGGCTAAAGGGTTGGGACAATGGATTACGTAAATGGGTAGAGTTTCTTCGCTATATTTTTTCCTCTTCCAAATGGTACCCCTACCCCTTCTTTTATAGGCTAGAAGGAGCTAGGGTTTTGGATGAACCCTCGGCCATGCATGGCCGAGAGTTTCAGTTAACTGACCCATAGCTTTTTGTTCCGTCGGCAACTTTCCTTTTTTTGTGCTTTGTTAGGTACACGTGGGCTATAGTGAGCCAGCCAGCATGCACACGCGTGCAGTAATGGGTTAGGGCACGTGGGCCTTGACACAAGAGGATTTCCAAAGAGTTGTTCAGCAGATGTTTTAGCAATGAAGGGATATGAGTTGGCCTGATGCCAGGTAAGCATGTGTGGTGAAATTTAGGGTTATAAAACGCATGCATTTGATAAAGATAACTTCATCTTTGGTCCAGAAGGACTTCTAAATTCATAGAAGCTTCAAAATAATTCTTAACAGCCAGAAAGAAAATAGTTCTTACAACAGACCATCGACCCTTAATTAATTGGTCGAGGCCTTTATTTATGTTCTCAAGCTTAACCGAAGTTTAACGACTAAGTACAGTTTGAACCAAACAAAAGTTTCCATGTGGCATTATCTCATAACAGTTTCATTATCAGTCCACCCGAGATATTTCTTTGAAAGGATGACTCCTTTTGTATTTAGACCAATTGATGAATAGTTCTTCACAAGTCTAGGCCCACAGGAATTTGTGATATTCCATTGGGGTCGCATATATCCCTCTAATGTCTGTTGCATGCGCTCGATACTTTACCAAGGTGGAATTCAGTTGTTGCAACATGGTTGTAGCTCTAATCGAGTTTTCTGTCAATTGTTGCACCTGTCTCGGCCTCGCATCGACTACCTTTTCGCACTCTTCGGTCCATAGGGAGTCTTTTTCGGCATACATCTTGAGCATGTCTCTTATGTCGATAAACTCACTGGGGGTGCTGAACTAGAGGAGCTTGATATCTTTCATTACTTTATTAATTTTATCCCAATGCTTCTAGCACTTGGCATATTGTTCTTGGATCTCTCAATGTGGGTCCTGGGACATCTTAGTCCAGTATTTTGTGGATCTCTTTATGCAGTCGAGGCTACTTTTTCCTAACAGCCGAATTCCATGTTCTTCCTTTTCTCAACCCTATTGGACTGCCTCGATGTATTTGAGTCTTTCCACTGCTTGCAGCACTCTTTCATGCCATCGTTCCATCTCCTTGCATGCTATGCGGGCCATGAGAGTGTCCTCCTGGAATTTAATTATATTTTCGGTTAATAGGTTTCTTTCTTTCTTGTACTCGTTGTAAACTCCTGAAAACTCACTCTTCAAATATGCCATAGTTTGTGTGTTGCCTTTGTAATACTCAACAAGATGGCGCAAGTGTTCCAGTTCCTTCAGAGTATCCTCTAGTTCTCCTTCATCCCTCATTTCCCTATCCTGGGCAGCATCAGAGAGGGCTCTTCCCATGCCTATCTATCAGTTCAGACGTGTGAGCATCTATTGTGTTGATCAAGTTTTACTCTCTGGTAACTAAAATGGAATGGTCCACGGTAATCTTTCTCTTCTTAGCAGTACTTTGCACGATGGCCTTCCTCTTTTGATCATAGGAGATTGCATAGATGTCTGATACCTCATCTACTGGCTCTGGTATGTGTTGGTTGCCCCATATGAGTGTGTTTCCCAGGCTATAGATGGTATATATTTGTTCAAGATTAGACTCTTGAACCTCATTATTTTTCTCCGAAGGCCCGGCCTCTTCCCCTTGTTTATCGGGGACCTGAGTATCAAGTGGAATAGATGTGTCGGGAGGGAGATCAATACTTTCTTGTATACTAGTTGTGGCGTCGTCGACGTCCTTCTGCAGGGATCTTTTTTTTGACTCGTCCAATTTTGACTTGTCCTTGGGACTACCTGCTCGGGTCTCCATTGCATCGGTGATTTTTGTGTCTAGGCCACTTTTGGCTCATTTTCCTTCACATGTGTCCTCTTGACTCTGAATATCGGGAACAAGAGGTGTTTTTTCCTCGGCTCCCTTTTCTTATTCTACATGCACAGAGGTTTTCTGAGATGCCTCCGGGCTGTCATCATCACTATATATATTTATGAACTCGGTCAGAGGGTTAGGGGCACTTGTTCCGACCAACACCTAGCCCAGCTCTGATTGAATCGTCGCACTTGCCAGTGAATCAGCTGGCGGCAATGTGGATTCAAGGTCATCTGACCCATTGATGTTACCGAGGTCTATGAGCTCGAAGCTGCCTACCCCTGTTGGGCTCTCTTCTGGGTTACTGGTTAGAACACTTTATAGGAGGGTTGGATCATTCGATGCCAGATCCATCATTTGCTGAGCATGTTGGATCAAGAGCACCCCTCTTTCCATTGCACCTAGAGTTTTCAGAAAATTCCAGTTCTGTACAAGGGATTCCTGGGGAGCTTCCATCGTTTCGACCAATTTGAATGTTACCCTTTCTTCCCTAGTCCTGCAAATTTCTTGTGTTGATTGATCCAAGGATGCCATTTTCTCTTCCCAACTCATGGCCTTGAACTTTGTTACTCTGGGGTCAACCACTCTTTCCACCACCTCATCCTAGTCTTGAGCATTTTCGGTGAAAATTTCATCCTCAAAACGGTCCTGGGCATAAGGCCAACATGACGATAATTGTGATTCATGTTTTGAGACCAGACCCTTGGGATTGTGCTTGCAAAAACATCCTGTTTGGAACCAAAATTCCAATTGACTTAATCCCTCTTGCTTGGCCTGCACATTGTCTTTAACCTGGTAGAAGCCAATATGAAACCCATAGGGTATGAATGCTCACTTCTTATTCTTCAACAAAGTGGCGTTGTAGCCCTGCAAGATAGTTTTGTAACATATTTCCCCTAGTACCAGTCAGTCAGGGACATATATAGGTATCAAATGTGGTGCTTTGGTGGCGTCGAAAACCCTAATGTAGGTTTCGCACTCATCCAGGTACCAGTGATCAACTTTCGATATAACTTTTTTGGCTGCATCAAACAGCCTTGGGCACTCTTTCTTGAATAGTAAAAAATGAATAGGTGAGATAAATTGGTCGCAAATGAGAGAGTAGGATCTTTTATACCTGTTCTCCCACAAGATTCTGAAGTAGACATGGACCGGGAGCTCGGAAGCATGCCAGCTCAGGTTCATCCCGGCGAAGGCATTTCTTGCACAGACGATGCCCAATAGATAAGACGTCATGTAGAAGGCAGGAGTTTCTCCTTCCTTTGGTTGTTGAGCCTGTAGAATGAAGGTGCTAAGCTGTTTGGAGATGATAGCACCCCAGTTGAATCTTGTTCCGGAGATGACAATAGTATAAGCCAAAGGCATCCATGCGTCTGAAAACTTGGAACAGTCTTTCTCTCCATGCAACCGGCAAAGGAGAGCCATTTGATAGATATAAGGTTGTCTAAGGTTGGTTGTCGAGTACCAGCCGAAGTTTTGGTTGTTGAATTTTTTGTCTTCTCTCCACCAGGACGCCATGATTTTGCTGGTGTCATGTTTATGATAAAACTTCGCAACAAAATCCATGTTCAAACATTCATCTGGCTCCATGAGCTTGTAATAATTTTGGAATTCTATTGGGAGGAAAACCCCGGCGATTTGACCATTATCATCATTAATTACACACTTATGTGCATCAATGTGATCAATGAACCATTTCAAAATATCAATGCAAGAGAATACCGAAGTCTTGCTTGCCACCATGTGTAGGTAATCCTTGCGGATGTTGATGAAGACCTCATTGTCAAGCTTCCTTGTGTCAGGATCGCTATGTGGGGCATATTCGAGGAATTCTTCGTGCTTGATTTCCTTGAACATGTCTTCCCATCACGGGAATATTGTCTTGGTCCCAATGTTCACCTCTGTGTCCCCAAAGGCCAGGGGCTGAGTGAAGGCTTCTTTGGTGATCATCTTGATGATGGGAGTCGGCTTGGAAGTGAATTCCAATTTTCTTGCAATGGTCTAGGAGGATCCCTCTCCTGCTTCTGATTCTTGCAACTTTGGGACTCTAGGAGATTTCCTAGTGGTAGGTTTCTTTGGAGGCATCGTTCTTGCAACTGAAGACGTTCAATTAGGGTCGGAATATAGAGTAATATTAGATACTAATTTACATGGGAGGTGGAAACAACAAAACTAGACTGGTACATACATGTATGCTTGCTAAACTTTGTTTCTTAATACTCACTATACCTTGGATGCCTTCTCCAGGTCGTTCGTCTCGCTCCTCTGGATGTTCTGGACTTCTTTGCACATAGAATGCTCTGGCTTATAATAATTCAGGATAATATAACGAGAGAGGACTTACCAATCGCATCAAACTGTTAATACAAGTAATGGTACGAAATTTAAAACTACTTACCACCAATTCTCTATAATCAATTTTACGTAGGTTGACGGCGAAGACGCGGAGGGAGATGCATTGTATCTACAGGCTAAAATGGTCATTTTTCTTTGTGCACGAATTAGAAACTAATGCGCGGTCTTGGAATTAATCAATCAATTAAATGCATCGTATCTAGCATATCTTAGAGATAAAACGTCCCATCGTGTCATTTATGAATAGGGAATTCAAGGATCAGTGTAGAGCTACGGTATTTCTCGTTGATACCCTTTTTATTTTTTTACAAAAAGAATATCGTCGATGCTGATTACTTTCGTCGGATGGTTATAACATGACACATGGGAGATAAATACTGGTGACTTGACTCACGAGTGCCAATAGAGGTGGTAGCCTTCTTTCAGTTACGTGCTCTCTAACCAAGCCTAGGAATCGCCGATGTTGATTAGATATCACGGGTTAGTAACCGAGGATGAACTTATTGCATCCTTTTTCTTGGGCTAGCTGCTTGGAAATTCGTCGATGCCGAAATGTTTCGAGAGTTGGTGGCCTGGAAAACATTTTACGCTCCTTACGGGTTTAGCTACTCACAAGTCGCCGATGTCGAAATGATTTTACGGGATCGGTCGTCGGCGATTCCTTTCTTTCCCCGCAAACGACTACTTCCTTTCACGTTTCGCTGATGCCGAACGAAATCAGTCATCGGAAACTTTATTTTGCATTGCTTATCACGAGAAAACTACTCCCCTTTTACCGACGCCGATGAAAATCGACGATCGGCATCCTTAGTTTTCTAGGACGATTTTATTTCATCTCCGATTCTTTCGGGTGTCGAATTTTGGACGCGTCGGGTGAAACAATTTAGTGGTTGATTCTTTAATCAAATGTTAATCTCTTTAAGTTATGATGGTTTTGACATGTTCAGGGAAACTTTTAAAGAATCAAGGAGAAATTGCATAAAACAATGATACGTGAAAACAACATCGTTCTAAATTAGACAATACCAAAAGATTAAGTGGTACCCAAAAAGTAAAATTCGGCAAAGACTTTTTAAGGTGTGTTGAGAGCTCAACAAATAGCGATTTACTGGGTGAAATAAAAATATTTGTTCTTCCTTCATACTCGGCTAATACGGAAGCTAGTGGGGGACACAACTAGTTTTAAATCGGAGCTCCTTTTACCTTTGCATTTGAAATCCTCCAGTTAATGCTTCTCGGTCTGCCTGTCAGATTTTTAACCTTAATTCCTCCTTCGTTTCCAGTAACCCTGACTAATTTCCTCCCTTTTTTGTTTATATTTATTTATTTATTTATTTATTATTATTATTATTATTATTATTATTATTATTATTATTATTATTATTATTTTATTATTGGAAATATTGTTTTAGGGCCTGACCATTTACTGGGAGGGCGCTAGGTTCTCCCCTCAAATTCTGCAATCGATAAGTGCATGCCCCTATCTTTTCAGTGACCTAGAAAGGTCCAAGCCACATGTTCTAAAACTTAGAATGCTTCCCTTTTGGTTCATTCGTTCTATCCCATTTTAGTACCAAGTCTCCTACCTCAAAACTCTTTTCTTTGGCCTTATGCCTGTCGAACCATCATTTCACTATCTATTGGTGAGCTAGGAATTTTTCCTTAGACTTCTCTCTCTCTTATTCTAGCATGAGTAGAGTATTGATTCTTTGTTGCATGGCTGATGAGGGATCCTTGTTGGAATCTTGGGCCAATTGAAGAGATGGCAGATAGAGCCCATTTGGGAGGATGGCTTCTTGCCTGTAGACCATAAAGTACGGAGAGTTTCCTATGGCTTCTTTGGGTGTGACCCTATCGACCCATAGGGAATTATGAAGTTGATTATGCCAATTTATTTGGTTATCTGTAACTGTCTTCTTTAATATCCTTACCAAATTTTTGTTAGTCGACTCTACCACACCGTTTCCCTGAGGGTAATAATTTGCAGAGTACTTGATTATGATTCCTTTGTCTAGAGAAAACTATGTCAGTACGTAGAGGAGATGTAAGTTGCATTATCAAATACCAGAATAGAGAGGAGACCAAAGTTTGTGATTAGTTGTTGTTCTATAAATTGGATCACTACCTTCTTGTTTACATGAGTCATAGGGATGGCCTCCGCCCATTTTGTGAAATAGTCAGTGGCAGTAAGAATGTACTTATGGAGTTTAGAAGAGCTAGGCGTAATTTCTCCTATGATATCTAATCCCCACTACTCAAAGGGTCTCGAAACAGTCACAGGCTGAAGTGGGACTGCTGCCCTTTTCTCCTTTCCAACGCTTATTTGACAAGTATTACAGTTTCTAGTGTAAGTATGTGTGTCTTTGAAAAAGGTGGGCCAGTAATAGTCGGCTCTCATAATCTTATGAGCGGTGGTGTTTCCAGCAAAATGTCCTTTAGCGGGGTCGTCATGAAGTTCCTTTAGCACCTTGTCAGCGTCTTCACATTCGAGGCACCTCAACAATACCCTGTCATAGTTAATCCGGAAAAGCACCGAATTTATAAGACGATATTGTGCAGATTTTAATCTGAGGGCTCTTCTCTCTCTGGGGTTGAGGTTTTCGAGACAAGTCCCATGTTGTAGTAGGTAATCCAATTCCTTGTACCAGGATTTGTGTCCTGGGGAGATGTATGCTACTTCTCCACACCATAGAGCTATTTCATTCTCCCACTCGGAGTCTTCATTTACTTGATCCTGGGCTTTGGCTGTGAGCTTGGATAGACCTTGTCCTTTTACTAGCTTGGCAGGTTTTATGTCTAGATCAAATTCTTGGACTACTTCCATCCAGTTCCCTCTTCTTTCTCCCATTTCTTGTTGGGTGAACAAAGATCAGACTGCAGGGTGTGGTACAATCACCTTAGTGTGATTCTTGAGGATGTAAGACCTGAAATGCTTTACTGCCTTATAGACTGCGTAGGCCTACTTGTTTATGGCAGGATATTTGAGCTCAGCTTCTTGAAGATTAGTGCTCATAAATGATATTGGGGATTCGTTGTTGTCTTCATCCTTCTGAGTTAAAACCGCAGCTAGCGAATGGTCCGAAGCGAAAGTGTAAAGGGAAAAGTACCTGTTGAAATCGAGACTTCGCGGCATCGTGGCCCGGGATATGGCAGATTTGATATTGTTGAAAGAATATTTTTGTTCATCATTCCATTTAAATTCGGCATCCTTGCGGATCATTTTCTGTAAGGGTTTGATGATCTCGGCAAAATCGGGAGTGAATTTCCTTACAAAATTGATTTGCCCAAAAAAGGACTGCATAGCCTTCTTGTTATGGGGTAGCGGAAGTTGACCTATAGCCTTAATCCTTTCAGGGTCTATGTGAATCCTGGCTTGAGAGATGATGTGACCTAACAACTTGCCTTCTACGACACCAAAGATAGTTTTCTTAGGGTTCAGTGATATACCGTATCTCTGACACCTTTCGAAAATCTGAGTTAAATGTTGGATGTGTTCTTCTCTATTCTTCGAATATACCGTTACATCATCTAAATATACTACCACGCATTTATTGATAAGTCCATGAAAGGCCACATCCATGGCCCTTTGGAAGGTTTACACTGCGTTGATTAACCTGAAAGGCATGTGTTTATAAGTGAAGGTTCCCCACTTGGTTCGAAAAGTGGTTTTCAAACGGTCTTCCTCCGAAACCAAAACTTGGTTATAACCTGAGAAACAGTCTAGTAAGGAGAAAACCTCTGAGCCCGACATGGTTTGCAAGAGTTTTTCCATCAGCGAGACTGGATAATTGTCCTTTTCCGAAGCTCTGTTGGGGTTCCGAAAATCTACGCATAGTCGGATTTCTCCCAATTTTTTCCTTACTGGAACAAGATTTTCCACCCAGGCGGAATGCCTAACCTGAAATATTATATTTGCATCTAGAAGATTCCTTAATTCCTAATACATGAGAGGTTCTATGGATGGGTTATACTTTCAGAGCTTTTGCTGAAAAGGTTTTACTTCAGGCTTCAACAGGATGGTGTGTTGAATAATGCGGGTATCATAGGTTTTCAAATCCTTATAGGACCATCCGAAAACATCCTGGTATTGTCTAAACAATTTGAGGTAGGCTTTCCTTTCCTCTTTCGATACAATTTTGACGAGATTTACAATATTTGGGTTTTCTGGGGTTCCAATATTTAAAGTTTCATGGAGGGGGCAAGAGATATCAGTCTTTGCGTTCTTAGGTCCTTTGAATCGTTCCTTTAGATCAAACAGGTTTTCTAAATTAGCTACCCCCTTCGGGATCGTGTGAGCCTTTAATCCACCCACATGGTGTTCTGTCTGAGGCTCGTTTTCCATCGATTTCTCTTGGAACTCTTCATCATCAATAGCGAGATCTTTGAAATTGTCTTGGTTGGTTGAGAAAATTACAATTTGTTCATCTCCCTAAAAGACTTTCCAATTAGAAACGTTATTAGGTATTGATGGTTTGTAGAGTAGCTCTACAGTGAATCGGGTGGTTTCATAATCTTCTAAAGGCGGCAACCTTGAAGCGACCATGGCTAAGGAGTCAGCAAGAACATTCTTTGCCCTGGGGACCGCAGTGATATTGAAAGCCTCAAAGCGCTCTATTAGCCTATGCACCTCCTGTTGGTAGTTCTTAAGATGGGGTATATTGCAATGTATAGTATTTCTTACTTGTCTAATAACAATTTTGGAGTCTCCAAAAACTTTCAATTCCTTGACATTCAGATCTATGGCTTTCTTTAACCCCTGAACTAGAGCTTCATACTCGGCAGTGTTATTGGTACATTTGAATTCTAGCCTACAGGACAAGAAATGACATTTACTCTTCTGATCGATGAGGATGCACCTTGATCCTGACCCTTCTTGTGATTTAGATCCATCAAAGTAGAGGGTCCAAATTTGTGGACAACAGTCGCTCCTTTCTTTTCCATCACCAATGTTTTGTTTTCTGATTTCTTTTTCCACAAGTCCTAGCGTAGGGTTGTGATAGAATAAAAATTCTTCTGTTGGTATCAGAGATTCCTCTTGAAAAATCACTTCAGAGTTTTGGGTAAGGGGAACATTGGACAGGAGAGGAGAAAATTTCTCGAAGTGGGAATCACAGGAATAATTGCCCAATAAGGGGAAATCGGTAGATACTGGCTCATTTGGGGTTTCTAGGTCAGTGACTGTGTTCTTCAAATATCTCTCCCTATCAATTTTGATCATGTTCTTGTATCCTTTCAGGGGTATCCAAAGGTGTGCTCATTCTGTACTAAAATATCCATTTATCTTTTCAGACCAATCCTGGCTCAACAATAGCCCATATGCCTCAAGGATATCTACAACAATTATGTCAATCACCTGCACGAAATTAGGGTGTGTCGTTATCCTGATCATCACATATTTGAGTTCTCCCATGACCTTAACCTAGGTCTGGTCTAGCTGTATTACATGTTTATCACTCTTGAGAGGGACAGTGCCTAATTTATTACAAACATCCATGAGCATTACATTAGAAGACGCCTTGGAATCCACCAAACAGTTGTGAAGATTCTTGTTGAAGACTTCAAATGTTAAAAGGAAAGGTGGGACAAAAGGTCTTTCCTTCATATCATTGGTGTAGGTATTTACGGTTGGCTTGCTGGACGGATCTGTTTGGGATATGTTCTTCTTATGACCATTGTCGGTCATCGGGTCTACTACTAAGCTCAAAGCTTGCAACAGAAAGTCATTATGTTGAGGAATCCTACACATGTCCATAACCGATATATTAGCCTTTAGATTCTTCAAATATTCTACTACGTTGTACTCCAGTTTAGGGGATTCCTGGGTATGAATACTTGTAGGCATTTTACCAGGGGCGAGATATGTTTTTGAGCGATTGGGAGGTAATTTAACTTGCGAGGCCTGAGTGATATCGATATCTCTCGAGCCCGGTTGACCTGTGCTACGTGTCTGCATTACTGAAACTTCTAAGGGTTGTTCTCGAGACTTAAACAGATCGTCCGAAGGAAATATTAAGTCGAGATCCCATATCAGCATGGTTGTGTCTCGTGGTGGGTCAACTTCTTCCTAGTCGGCAATATCCATGGCCGAACTGCTCAACTGTTTAGTCAGGGAGACTTCGTCTAGAAAGCGATTGGCCATCAAATTCATGGTGTGAACCCACTGGGGGCATTCCCTCTTAGAGTGATTTTCCTGGTGATAAGTACAGAAAGAATCAGATGCCACATTCCCTAGGCCAATGTTTAAGTTGGCTGGGGGAGGTTCAATTGCTTTGAAAGGCTGGTTTCTCTTAAAGAAAGTTTTATAGGGCTTTTGGCCTTGGTTTCCCTCTCCAGTGCTTCTTTTCATGTCTACGATATCATTTGATAACTTTTTAACCATGCATTGTAGATCCTCTATATTTGCATCACCCTTGTTGGTATTTTGTTCAGTCGGTTTCCCCAGTGAACTAGTCAGAAGGAGTCCTCTCCTGGGCAGGAGCTGACTTTATTTTTTTACTAAAACGGCCTGGCTTTCCTTACATCATTTCATCTGGAATTCTATTGTCTTGGCCTCCTCAAAATTTTCCTCGAGGGCTCACTTGGAGGCTCTTTTTACGAACATAGAAATAGAATCTGGAAGCATGTTGGCATAAACCTCAATTTGCAACTCCTAAGTAGGCTTTGTCGCGTGCTGGAATTTGTTTAAAATGGTCATGAATCTTTGATTGAAATCTTTGACCCTCTCTTTTGGGGTCATGGTGGCTGAAAACAACTCAACCATCAGGGCTCCCTGATCCATATGGATATCGGTGGCCACCCACCTTTTCCAACTGGCTCAAAACAACGTTCTGACATTTTTGGCAATTTACTATTTTTAGTAGTTTTTTGGGTCCTGAACTTCTGGAGCCGTTTTGAGGCCCTAAACGACGTTTTTTGGGGTATGTTGTGGTTGCAAATTTCCATCATGGAATTTTGCCAAAAATGTTGTATTCCTCGGATAGATCTTTCCAACGAGCTATCATACACCTAAAACGGAGATCGTATGAAAAAGTTACGACCCCGGGAAGTTGATGCACCAACTTACCCAAACGGGGCCCACATGACTTTTGGCGCTTCATCTCCTAGGGTTAGGTTTTTGGATGTTTAGGACTTTTGGCATTCCCATCTATTGTAAAAAGGCCTTCTGAGCCTCATTGTAATCATCTTCTTGCGAATGCAAGTAGCCGTCACATCTCTTCTCAGAGATAAGCTGCCACCATTCTAGCAAGTCTTTCACTCTGTATTTTTACAGTCTCTGTACATTTCTCTGATTAATAGAAATCGTGTATTATTGTATATCTATGTTTATGGTTGCATCTCTAATACATTTATGTTATATTATTGAATATCTGCAATATCTCTGTGCATTTGTTTATTATATCTCTGCTCTCATTTCGTGCCGAAAATAATCCAGATCAGTGGTATCAGAGCAGGCTGCTCTTGTTCGTTTTTTTCAGTGCATGTCCCCGACGAGGTCCGAGTATAGCAAGTTGGGTCTCGAGCTTGTCTCTCTCGAGTACAATCGCTCTTGCACACCCAAGAAACCCTCAATGGCGGAAGAAAAGAAAAACGATGGAGCAGACGATCCTATTAG
>ML784995.1:714127-738156 GCA_009831015.1 Picea engelmannii
GATTTCCACAAACTAAGCAGCGTGACTTCTCCAGCAAGACAAGCAGCTCACCAAGATGTAGATTCAACAAATGCTTTTCCCTCTCCCCTGGGAACTCAACGCAATGGAGACCATTGCTTCCTAAGGAGGGAGGATTGATCCAGATGGATATCGGTGGCCACCCACCTTTTCCAACTGGCTCAAAACAACGTTCTGACAATTTTGGCAATTTACTATTTTTAGCAGTTTTTCGGGTCCTGGACTTCTGGAGTCGTTTTGAGGCCCTAAACGACATTTTTTGGGGTATGTTGCGATTGCAAAATTACATCATGTAATTTTGCCAAAAATGTTGTAGTCCTCGGATAGATCTTTCCAATGAGCTATGATACGCCTAAAACGGAGATCGTATGCAAAAGTTACGACCCCGGGAAGTTGATGCACCAACTTACCCAAACGAGGCCCACATGACTTTTGGCGCTTCATCTCCTAGGGTTAGGTTTTTGGATGTCTAGGACTTTTGGCACTCCCATCTATTGTAAAAAGGCCTTCCGAGCCTCATTGTAATCATCTTCTTGCGAATGCGAGTAGCCGTCACATCTCTTCTCAGAGATAAGCTGCCACCATTCTAGCGAGTCTTTCACTCTGTATTTTTACAGTCTCTGTACATTTCTCTGATTAATAGAAATCGTGTATTACTGTATATCTATGTTTATGGTTTCATCTCTGATACATTTATGTTATATTATTGAATATCTGCAATATCTCTGTGCATTTGTTTATTATATCTCTGCTCTCATTTCGTGCCGAAAATAATCCAGATCACTCCCATAGTAGCTTCTTCCGCAAACTTTTCTAGAAAATATTTTTGGAACTTAGTCCAACTGGTTATAGATCCTACTAGAAAATTAAAATACCACATGGAGGTTGAATTTTCAAACATGTAGGGAAAAAGTATGCATACTACGTCTTCATTTTGAACGTTCATAATCCTAATCACAAGTATGAACTTCTTGATATCATCCTTAGGTAAACCTGAGGTTTCGGGATTGTACTTGGGGAGAAACTTTTCCGGGTGCCAGGGAAGATTATGTATTCGTCTGGGGACGGCCACAGCATCTCCAGCCAACCAAGGTTGGTTGTTTTGAGGTGGAACTTCCCTTTCCTCCTCATGATCATTGTTACCTTCCATACTTCCATATTCTGAATTAGACTCCTCTTCTTCCAAGTAATCACCTTTTTCAGAGACGTTGCCTGCTGGGGTTTTCGGTATCAAATCAAGAGGGTCTTGAATTTCAGTGATCGCAAAGTCTATTAAGTCTTCTATCGAGTGAACAAATACCTCGTTAGAAGTGCTAACCATCGGTCTTCTTTGTTGTTTTCTTCGAGGAAGTATTGAAGTTATGGGTAATGCACCGATCTGTCGGGCGTACACTCTAGTGATTTGTCTAAATTGGTTTACTTCCTCGTGAGGAAGAGTGTAAGGTATTTCAGGATGAAACGGTTCTTCCTCGGGTTGGGGTGAGTTACTCATTTCTGGAGTACTCAGTGTGTGTGGGTTGTCTTGGGGTTGACTAGCCATGCATGTGGGTTCTTATGAATGTGTGGGCTGTTTGAAATACTGTATAAAATATATATTCAGCCATTCATTCTCGGCCCTCCTTCTAGCGCCAATTTTGTTGATGGGTCTTAAATCCCTTGACTCAACAGCAGGAACCAAACCCACCACCGAGGCCCAATTAGACTCTGCAGCGTTTAAAATGGAATAGTTCTCCAGATCTTGCGATCCGGCCAAGGTATCGATGGGCTTTGTGTTTTTGTGCGAAGGCTCTTCCTTCAGTTGGGACTGTTTTCTTTTCTGTATTTTCTCTTGGGGTGGGGCTGATATGAGAATTGCAAGACAGTATAAACCAACTTGACAAATAACAAGATAAAGTTTCAACTACTGAGAAGAGGTCGAGCTAGGGTTAATCCGCTACTCAAACATGTAGACGACAATTCTATACCACAGGTCTAGTAATAATACATTAACCATGCGAGCATCCAATCATTGCCTGAGATTACTATCTACCAGAAATAAAAACACATATGAAAAAAGATAAATGGTAAGAAAAATAATTCATCTACCACTATCATTCATCTCATAATTCGCACAACAATTCATCATCTTCATCTTTAAAGAAAAGAACAACCAAGCAATTGTACTAGTTAACTTGCCAATATATTCGATAGATCTTATTTGTTACATCTGCTCATAAAACTGAATAGGAAATAATTCTTCTTCGAGTTCAATCAGGCATGCATTTGATAAAGATAACTTCATCTTTGGTCCAGAAGAACTTCTAAATTCATAGTAGCTTCAAAATAATTATTAACAGCTAGAAAGAAAATAGTTCTTACAACAAACCATCGACCCTTAATTAATTGGTTGAGGCCTTTATTTATGATCTCAAGCTTAACCGAAGTTTAACGGCTAAGTACAATTTGAACCAAACAAAATTTTCCACGTGGCATTATCTCATAACAGTTTCTTTATCAATCCACCCGAGATATTTCTTTGAAAGGATGACTCCTTTCATATTCAAACCAATAGATGAACAATTCTTCACAATTCTGGGCCCACGGGAATCTGTGTTGTTCCATTGGGGCCGCATATATCCCTCTGATGTCCGCTGCATGCACTCGGTACTTTGACAAGGTGGAATTCAGTTGTTGCAACATGGTTTTAGCTCTGATCGGGTGTTATGTGAATTTTTGCACCTGGCCTAGCCTCGCATCAGCTACCTTTGTGCACTCTTCGGTTCATAGGAAGTCTTGTTTGGCATACGTCTTGAGCATGTATCTTATGTCGATAAACTCACTGGGGGTGCTGAACTCAGGGAACTTGATATCTTTCATTACTTTATTAATTTTATCTTGGTGCTTCTGGCACTTGGCATATTTTTCTTGGATCTCTCGATGTGGGTCCCGAGACATCTTAGTCCAGTATTTTGGAGACCTCTTTATGCGGTTGAGGCTACTTTTGCCTAATAGTCGAATGCCATGTTCTTCCTTTTCTCGACCCTGCTAGACTGCCTCAACGTATTCAAGTCTTTCCACTGCTTGCAGCGCTCTTTCATTCCATCATTCCATCTCCTTGCATGCTGCGAGGGCCATGAGAGTGTCCTCCTGGAATTTAATTATATTTTTGGTTAACAAGTTTCTTTCTTTCTTGTACTCGTTGTAAACTCCTAAAAACTCACTCTTCAAATATGTCGCAATCTGTGTGGTGTCTTTGTAATACTTAACAAGATGGTGCAAGTGTTCCAATTCCTTCAAAGTATCATCTAGTTCTCTTTCATCCCTCTTGGCCCTATCCTGGGAAGCATCAGAGAGGGATCTTCCCATGCCTATCAGTTCATACGTGCAAGAATCTGTTGTGTTGATCAATTTTTCCTCTATGGTAACTAAAATGGAGCAGTCCACAGTAATCTTTCTCTTCTTAGCAGTCCTTTGCATGATGGCCTTCCTCTTTTGATCATAGGATATTGCATAGATGTCTGCTACCTCATCTACCGGCTCTGGTATCTGTTGGTTGCCCCATGTGAGTGTGTTTCCCGAGCTGTCAGTTGTATATATTTGTTCAATATTAAACTCTTGAACCTCCTTATTTTGCTCCGAAGGCCCGGCCTCTTCCCGTTGTTTATCAAGGACCTGAGTATCAAGTGGCATATATGTGTCGGAAGGGAGCTCAATACTTGCTTGTATACTAGTCGTGGCGTCACCGACGTCCTTCTGCGGGGATCTTTCTTTTGACTCGTCCAATTCTAAATTGTCCTTGGGACTACCTACTCGGGTCTCCGACACATCGGGCATTTTTGTGTCTAGGCCGCTTTTGACTCCTTTTCCTTCTCGTGTGTCCTCTTGAATCTGAACATCAGAAACAAGAGGTGTTTTTTCCTCGGCTCCCTTTTCTTCTTCTACATGCACAGAGGTTTTATGAGATGCCTCTGGGCTCTCATCATCACTATATATATTTATGAACTCGGTCAGAGGGTTAGGCGCACTTGTTTTGACCGACACCCGGCCCGAATCTGATTGAATCGTCGCCCCTGCCGGTGAATCGATTGGTGGCAATGTGGCTTTAGGGTCATCTGACCCGTTGATGTTACCGGGGTCTGTGAGCTCAGAGTCGCTACCCCTGTTGGACTCTCTTCTGGGTTACTGGTCGGAAGAATTGATAGGAGGGCTAGATCATTTGACGCTAGATCCATCATTTGCTGAGCATGTTGGATCAAGAGCGTCCCTCTTTCCAGTGCACCTAGAGTTTTGAGAAAATTCTAGGTCTATACAAGGGCTTCCTGGGGAGCTTCCATCATTTCGGTCGATTCGAATGTTACCCTTTCTTCCCTAGTCCTGAGAATTTCTTGTGCTGCTTGCTCCAAGGAAGTCATTTTCTCTTCCCAACTCATGGCCTTGAACTTCGTTACTCTGGGGTCAGCCACTCTTGCCACCACCTCATCCCAGTCTTGAGCGTTTTCAGTGAAACTTTCATCCTCAAACCAGTCGTGGGCATAAGCCCAACGGGACGATACTTGTGATGCATGTTTCGAGATCAGACCCTTGGGATTGTGCTTGAGAAAACATCCTATCTGGAACAAAATTTCCAATTGACTTAATCCCTCTTGCTTGGCC
The DNA here is from genome assembly GCA_009831015.1 of Picea engelmannii. Taxonomy (NCBI): domain Eukaryota; kingdom Viridiplantae; phylum Streptophyta; class Pinopsida; order Pinales; family Pinaceae; genus Picea; species Picea engelmannii. The sequence continues at coordinate 718,778 of ML784995.1, forward strand.
TACGCAGTGTCTTTAACCTGGTAGAAGTCGATATGAAACCCATAGGGTATGAATGCCTGCTTCTTATCCTTCACCAAAGTGGCGTTGTATCCCTACAAGATAGTTTGGTAACATATTTCCCCTAGTACCAGTCATTCGGGGACATATATAGGTAGCAAATGTGGTTCTCTGGTGGCGTCGAAAACCCTAATGTAGGTTTCACGCTCATCCAGGTACTAGTGACCAAGTTTCGATATAACTTTTTTGGCTGCATCAGACAACCTTGGGAACTCTTTCTTGAATAGTAAAAAATGAATAGGTGCAATAAATTGGTCACAAATGAGAGAGTAGGATATTTTATACCTATTTTCCCACAACATGTTGAAGTACACATGGACCGGGAGCTCAGAAGCATGCCAGCTCAAGTTCATCCCGGTGAAGGCATTTCTTGCACAGATGACGTCCAATAGATAAGACGCCAAGTAGAAGGCAGGAGTTTCTCCTTCCTTTGGCTACTGAGCCTGTAGAATGCAGGTGCTAAGTTGTTTGGAGATGATATCACCCCATTTGAAGCTTGTTCTAGAGATGGCGACAGTATAATCCAAAGGCATCCATGCCTCCGAAAACCTAGAATAGTCTTTCTCTCCATGCTACCGACAAAGGAGAGCCATTAGATAGATATAAGGTTGTTTGAGGTTGGTCGTCGAGTACCAGCTGGAGTTTCGTTTGATGAATTTTTTGTCTTCTCTCCACCAGGACGCCATGATTTTGTTGGTGTCATGCTTCTAATAAAACTTCACAACAAAATTCGTGTTCAAACATTCATCTGGCTCATTGAGCTTGTAATAATTTTGGACTTCTACTAGGAGGAAAACCCCAGCGATTTGACCATTATCATCATTAATTACACACTTATGTGCATCAGTGTGATCAATGAGCCATTTCAAAATCTCAATGCAAGGGAATACCAGAGTCCTACTTTCCACCATGTGTAGGTAAGCCTTGTGGATGTTGACAAAGACCTCATCGTCCAACTTCCTTGTGTCAAGATCGCTATGCGGGGCATATTCGAGGAATTCTTTGTGCTTGATTTCCTTGAACAAGTATTCCCATCGTGGTAATATTGTCTTGGTCCCAATGTTCGCCTCTGTGTCCTCAAAGGTCGGGGGTTGAGCGAAGGCTTCTTTGGTGATCGTCTTGATGATGGACATCGACTTGGAAGTGAATTCCAATTTTCTTGCAACTGTCGGGGAGGAGCCCTCTCCTGCTTCTGATTCTTGCAGCTTTGGGACTCTAGGAGATTTCCTAGTGGTAGGTTTCTTTGGAGCATCATTTATGCAACCAAATATGTTCAATTAGGGCTGGCATACAGAGTAATGTTAGATCCTAATTTACATGGGAGGTAGAAACAACAAAACCAGAGTGGTACATACTTGTATGCTTGCTAAAATTTGTTGCTTAATACTCACTATACCTTGTACGCCTTCTCCAGGTCGTTCGTCTCGCTCCTCTAGATGTTCCGGACTTCTTTGCATGCAGAATGCTCTGGCTTATAATAATTCAGGATAATATAACAAGAGCGAACTTACCAATCGCATCAAACTGTTAATACAAGTAATGGGACGAAATTTAAAACTACTTACCACCAATTCTCTATAATCAATTTTACGTAGGTTGACAGAGGAGACACAGAGGGAGATGCATTGTATCTACAGGCTAAAATGGTCATTTTTCTTTGGGCGTGAATTAGAAACTAATGTGCAGTCTTGGAATTAATCAATCGATTAAATGCATCGTATCTAGTGTATCTTAGAGATAAAACTTCCCATCGTATCATTTCGGAATGGGGAAGTCGGGGATCGGCGTAGAGCTACGGGATTTCTCATTGATACCCTTTTTCTTTTTTTACATAAAGAAAACCACCGACGTCGATTACTTGTGTCGGATGGTTCTGACGTGACACGTGGCAGATAAAGACTGGTGACTTGACTCATGAGCGCCGACAGAGATGGTAACCTTATTTCAGTTACGCGCTCCCTAACCAAGCCTAGGAATCGTCGATGCCGATTAGATATCATGGGTCAGTAACTGGGGATGAACTTATCGCATCCTTTTTCTTGGGCTATCTTCTTGGAAATTCGTCGATGCCAAAATTTTTCAAGAGTTGGTGGCCTGGAAAATGTTTTATGCTCCTTACGGGTTTAGATACTCACAAGTCGCTGATGTCGAAATGCTTTTACAGGATCAGCCGTCGGTGATTCCTTTCTTTCCCTGCAAACAACTACTTCCTTTTGCGTTTAGCCGATGCTGAATGAAATCTTTCATCGACAAATTTCCTGTGCATTTCTTATCATGAGAGAACAACTCCCCTTTTATCGACACCGACGAGAATTGGTGATCGGCGTCCTTAGTTTTCTAGGACGATTTTATTTCATCTTTGATTCTTCCGAGTGGTTGATTCTTTAATCAAATTTTAATCCCTTTAATTTATGATGGTTTTGACATGTTCAGGGAAACTTTTAAAGAATCAAGGAGAAATTGCAGAAAACAATGATAAGTGAAAACAACATCGTTCTGAATTAGACAATACCAAAAGATTAAGTGGTACCTAAAAAGTAAAATTCAGCAGAGACTTTTTAGGGTGTTGAGAGCTCAACATAGCCCTCATCAGTTATACAACAAATGATTGACACCCTTCTCATGCTAGAAGAAGAAAGGGAGAAAGCTAAATCAAAGTTCCTATCTCACCAGCAGATAGTTAAAAGGTGGTTTGATAAGCATAAGGCTAAACAGAAGAATTTTGAGGTAGGGGACTTACTCCTGAAATGGGATAGATCAAATGAGTCTAAAGGAAAACATAAGTTTCAGAATCTATGGTTCGAAACTTTCCAGGTGGTCAAGAAGATTGGGTTAGGCACATATTGACTACAGAATCTGACTGGGGGAACCCGACGCTCTCCCAGTGAATGGCCAAGCCCTAAAACAATATTTTCAATAAAGAAAAAAAAATGTATTTTTGATGCATCAATTTATCTTTTTTACATTTATATTATTTTGTTTTATATTTTGTGATCATGCTTCTGATATTTTGAAAGTTTGTGTTTAGCAAGACAATGGGTGACGTCAAATCATGTGACATAGCAAACTCTCTTCCTAAATCAACGCTCACATACAAACACAAGAAACGTTGAGGAACTTGTGATTGTTTCAAGGGATTCTCTATCTAACTTGCATAGATGAACAACTTTGGAGAAATGAGGAAGTGTCTGCTTAGTGGTCTGGTAAGACCTTAAGGGAATGAAGGAAATATGGAAAGGACTACATGAACCTCAAAGACAGAGCTAGTAAGTTTCACCTTAACCACCTCATACTTTTGCAAATAATAGATGTCCTCCTCTCCTGCTCGCTCAGAGAATTATTCCGAAATAAAAGTCAACTATATCAAATGATCCCACATTAGGAGAGGGTATGCAAATATATTTGTAGGGGCTATGGACATTCGTTGGCAGCAGAGCAAGGTCTATGATGTCGGGGTGACTTCTTCGAGGCTATGGACACTCGCTGGCAGTGGAGCAACACTGTAGAAAATGAATAAAGGATAACTAAAATGCCCAGGTGCTAATGAAATATTTGTTGGACTTCTGTCAAAAGAAGGAATGAGTCAAGGTTACAGGAAAAGAAGGTGGAATAAAGGTTAAAAAAAACCCACAAGCAGGCCCAGATGCATCAACCGGGGAAGTTTCAAATGCAAAGTTAAAAGAATCTCTGATGAAAAACAGTTAAGCTCCTAATCATATTTTGCATCAGTCAAGCCCAAGAAAAAAAAAAGAGTTTATGTTTTTGCCCAGTAAGTCGCCATTTGTTGAGCACTAAACACACCCTAAAAATCCTATGTCAATTTTTCACTTTTTGGGTACCACTTAATCTTTGCACTGTCTGAATTCAATTTTCTTTTTGAGAAATGTTTTGTCTTTGTTTGTTATCTTGACTCTCATCAGTTATTCAGGTTTGTGTAATTCTATAAAACCCCATGAATTAAAAAGACTTAACACTTAAATAAGAAATCAACAGCCAAAACACCTCACCTGGCACGCTCAAAGAATTATGCATCGAGAGAAATTAAAGGGTAAAAAGGAAACACTTGGAAAGCCTCAATCGTCGAGCGTCGACCTTCATCGGTATCGGAGAAAGAGAAGTTTTGTTTCACGACAAGTATCACATAAGGAGATCATTGACAGTCGATCCCCTTCAGGATCAGTAAAAGGAAAAGGAAGTAATGTTTAAAAGGAAAGGAAACGATATTGCCGATAGTTGATACTCGACGTGCTTGTCAGAATAGGAGAAAAACGAATCACGATGAACATTGCAACTATGCTAAGGAGTTTTCCCCGATTACCGATTATCGAAGCGTTTTAGCATCGACAATTTTTCGAAGATGTTAATTCAAAGGAAAATACGCGATAGGTTTATCCCTGATCCCCGATCACCAATACCCGATACCTTTTCGGCATCGACGATCCTAGGCTTAGTTTAGGAATGCACAACTAGAAGAAAGTCCCGACTCTGACTAATACTCGCGAGTTAAGTCACCGGTCTTCATTGCCACATGTCCCAAGCCAGTTTCACCACGTCACTATCGTTCGATGAAATTGATCGGCATCGGAGGTTTTTCGCAAAAGGATATCAATGAAAACACCCATAACACAATGTTGATCCTCGATCCGCCCACTAGGAAAGCGACATGATGGGATGTTTCAGTGCTAGATAGGTTTAGATTCAAAGAATTTAAGGGACTTATTAATTCCAAACATTGCATTAGTTGTTGTTTCGTGTGTGAATCAAAAGGTCATTTGAAATTACCAATAGAACACACCACCCTCTGTGCCTCCGTTGTCAACCCATGATGAATTAAATTGCAGAAATTCGGCGGTAGATTTGTTTGAATTTCACTCATCACCCGAATTAATTGGTTGATATGAAACGATAAGTTCTTCCCCGTTTAAATTCTCTTGAACCATTGTACACGAGACCATTATGCATGCAAAAGAGTTTCAGAGCATCCAGAGGAGTGAGACGAACAATTCAAAGGCTTCCAAGATCCCGTGCGTATCAAACTACAAGGTTTAGCAAGCATTATAGGAACAATGCCTCCAAGAAAACCAACTACTAGGTGATCTCTGAGAGCGTTGAAGCTAAAGGAACCAAAGGTGGGAGAAGTATCTTCCCCAACGGCCGCAAAACAATTAGAAATGGGTTGGCCGAATCATCCAACAAGAGCCTGGTAAACATAATCAAGAAAGTACTGGATGAAAATAAAAGGTCCTGGCATGTGCACTTGAAGTACGCATTGCGGGCAAACCGCATCAGCACTAAAAGGTCTATTGGCATTTCGCAGTTTCAAATGGTCTATGGGACAGAGGAGGTTCTACCTATAAACTTAGTGTTGCCAGTAATGAAATTATGGCAAGATCAGAATGAAGAACCCAATCATGTAACCAGGAGAATTAACCAGCTGATCGAGGTTCAACAGCATAGAGTGGATGTTGATGAGAAAATGCAGAAGTACCAGGACGATATGAAAGCATTGTTCGACCTCAAGGAAAAAGACAAAGAATTTCTCCCAGACGACTTAGTATTAAGATGGGATACGAGAAGGGAAGAAGCCGCGAAGCATAGAAAATTTGACCACCTTTGGTATGGACCATTCAGGGTCTCAGCTCCAGAAGGGAAAAATTCCTTTCTTCTGGAAAATATAGACGGAGAAGTCCTCAGCGCCCCTGTCAACGGGCGATACCTCAAACATTACATGACATAACACTTGTAAAAAAAAAAAAAAATCGTAAATAAATAAATTTCATGTTTTGTACATACATATGTTTTCATTTGAACATTTGCTTTTAATTTTCGGTTTTTGTTCCTAAACTCTCGACACATTTCCAATAAGATTTACATTTGATTTTTACAAGATTCCAGCTGCAGACGAAACTAGCAGGAAAAGTAATTTACAGGTTGGTGTCAGGAATAGAGCGGCATAAAATAGGTGATACCTAAAATAGTTTCGTATTGCACAAAGAAAATGAAATAAAGAGGTAAAAAGAAACTTTCTCCAAAATATATGTTATGAAAGACTGTTAAGGGAAATCAAGGTAACATCTTTCAAACGGCAATACAAAATGTTAGACAGGAGGATCATTGCTTGGTTTGATAATTTTTGTTTTTAAAATAAGTTGAATGATACAATAAATAAAAAATGGGCAGTTGAAATACACTATTCCCGAATTTATCTACAAGAGTCAGTGTCGAGTTGTATCGACCCCCATATTTTCAGTCAATGAATCGTCCTTTTGTATCCTATCTATATTCGAGTCTAACTTTTAGCAAGTCACCGTCTTCCCGAGTTATTGCGAAGGGATAAAAGTATTTTTTTTTAAACCTCAGGGGTTTCGAAACAGATCTTGATAGGAAAGATGGTCTTCACAACTACTTGATCTCCTGCTAAGAGAAGTAACGTTTAGAGCGATCCTAACTTTCCTAGGTTTTTCAACAATTTCAGAAGAATCAAAGCTTGCTCGAACAGGATGCCCCTTAAAAATTTATTATTTTCCCCTGTCTCCCTAAGAATGAAGGTGTTGTGATGGTCAAAGGAAGATTGATACTGAGTAATCAAAATAAGTTGACAGACCTCTGATACAAAATATTACACAGATATCAACCCTGATGCAAACTGATTTCCCCCATCTTAGTGCTTTAAAAGTAAATTATAAGACAGGTGGTGAAAGGAAATTCAGAAATGATTTGCCCCACCTAGTCCAAGGAGACGATGAAAGGAAATGCAGAAATGATTGCCCTCGTCTCAGCGTTTAAACGCATAAATATTTTCCGAAGTGGTGAAAGGAAATTCAGTGAAAGGGGCCAGACAACTTCACCGGGGTACTGAACAGGCTCGCTAGCAGTGAAGCAATGTCTGAGATATCTGTAAGGCTGTTATACATGAATATCACTCTACTCTGGTAATCAATGTTTTTTAAAAACCTGATCAATACCCCAAATTCATGCGGGACTTCCCACTTTAAAAGTATATAATATCATTCTTTTGATGCAAGCTGAGAATCACAATATTTGTTGAATCTCCTAGGGTCGTTTCGACTGTCTTAAAACATCCCCAAAGTTAGTAGTGGAAAAGGGAAAATTGTGAAAGGGACTACAGCCGTGTTTGGAAAGAGTATCTGAGTTCGAAAAAAATTCTCGAGGTAAAAAACGAAGTCTTTTCCCCCCTTCTATCCTTTTCCTTGAATTTTTTTTCCACTGGTTTAGCTTATGACTCCATTTACCCAATATTGGCACGTGGTCTACTGTTCTTCCCGCCTCACAGGAAGGCGGGATCCCTAGTTGGAGCCTATGTTGGAGCCGCCCTTGTTTTTTTTTAACTCGTCACAATTTTCATTTTGGATACTAAAAATTCTAAAGATGGCCTTTGATTCCCCCCCCGAAACTTTGAAAGCTCTGCAACCTTGTCGATTAAGAAGCGATGCTTTCTCTACCCTCAAAACAAGTTCACTTTCATAAGATTGTTCGCTCTGTTTGTTTTTTTTCGGGATCTCGCAAGTCGGATACTTTAATCCTTGAGTTCACACGTCCCGAGTCACGAAACAGCGAAGTTGTTTTTAATTTTCACCCGAGACATTAACTAGGGTAAAATATTTTAACTCATGATTTGACGTCTTCGGGTTTTCGCGCCTCGGCGTTCGTCAAACCCAATTTTTTATTTTTACGGCCCCGAGAGCCGAGAACACAAGGTACTTTTGTGATAACCCTGGTCAAGAATTAAAGGCAAAAATCTAACCTTGGTTAAATCTGTTCTCGGCGTCTCGCCACTCGGCACTATCTTTTTGAAAGTTACATTGTCTAAAACCCCGACTCACGAAGTCGCGACAAAATTATAGCATGATTAATTAATCACCTAATCTAAGATTTTCCTCCCCTTAATTGAGTCTTAATTATCGCCATCTCGCAGTTTTGTGACTCGGCATACTAATCTCCCAGAAACTTGTCTTCGAAGTTCCGAGTCGCGATATGGCGAATAAATTGATTATAAAATTAATAATGCTCCAAACCACAATTACTGTTAATTAAGACAAAATCGGTCCTCGCAGTCTCGCAAGTTGAAGACTCAAAAATTTAAAAGGAAATCCACGATGCAGCAAAAAGCGAGAAAGTGATTAACGTTACTAAGTTTTGATAATTTAAAATAAAGAAAGATATGTCCTGCGCATCGAGGCTTGCATGTTCCCCGAGGTATCTATTTTCTCTCCATACTCCGACTGACTATCAAAACCGCCAAAATTTATGACATTAATGGGAAGATAAGGTAAATCTATGTGTAAGATCGGATTTTTACGGCATAAGTTATTTCTAATTTCGAATTGACAATCTTGTTTCGAAAGGTACCGTTTTTTCAAATATATGCGAGAGCTACGTTTCATTATGCATTTTTCATAGCACGTAGAGCTCATCATTTCTGAGTTAATTACCTTCTGCATGTATACGCAGTTCTATTGAAGAAGAGCGAAAACGCAAACTGCGGCCATGGCTTTGCGGAAAGAAGCGAAGGTGAATATAGAAGTCGCGGGACAGGGCTCAGACAATGTAGCCGATACTTCACGCCGAAGTGTCGACTCGATCCCCGACTGGTCATTTGTCTCAAATGCTCTGCAAGCAGAATTGGTAGATTACTCAGACGACTCTGACGACATTGAAAGGGATGATCTACACACCAAGTACAAGATAATCGTCCAATCGGGGATGCACAGAGTAGCAACCAGGCCACGATTGCTTCCATATTATGACATGATCCGGTGGGCATTGGAGCACATAGACTTACCCACCAGGACGATCATGAACAGCCAGCGAGTTACTGTCGGGACTTTTAGGCCCGATCATCTACAAACCATGTACAAGCTACCTTCGACGTTTGAATACACATATGGTGCCGAGTTCCTGGAGGAATTCAAAGAGAAAGAGTGTATCCAGTATGACAAAACCATGCCCAGTTTGATCAAAGATTGGGTTTCACCCTCCGCGAAATTTAGAGAAAATGACCATGGTGTTTATTCTATCTCTTCTTTGGACCCACAGTATAAATATGTGGCCATGATGACCTGCAGGCTGTTTGGGAGAGAAGACATAGCACATTTCTACATCGCGTGGGTGCCTCTCATGTTTCGGGTAGCCGAAGGTTGCTCGTTTAATTGGGCAAAGATGCTCTCAGACAGTCTGGCCAACAGGGTCACAGAGTATCGGGAGCATAAGGCAAGTGGGAAACCGTCCTTGTTTTTCATGTCAGCATATATCATGGACGCGGTATGTTCCATGACACCATTGCCTTTGATGAGTTGTGCGTGGAATCCATCCCAAGAAAAACCCATGCACGAGTATCATGACAAACTATGGGAGAATAAAGCAGAAAAGTTCATATATGAGAGTTTTAACTGGGTGATGGTACCCCTGCATATTTCCATTTTTGCGCACCCACCACCTCGCGTCTCGGACAACATTGCAACAGGTCTAAGTGGCATAGCAGATTGGTATGTGGAGGCAGAGTTTTCATATTTCAGAGTTTTTGGCGCTTCTGTTCCCCCTCACGCGCTGCCCTTGTTCATCCTCGATAAGCTGGCTTGTCGAGAGGTTGCCTAGCAAACAGTAATTGGAGGCATGAGAAAAGAACTCAAGGGTTACTCAAAGAAGGTATGGCCTTCTTTTCCTTTTCGGCTGAATTCCTATTCTTTATTAGATTTTGGGCATGCCAAAGCCGAGGCTGCTGCCGTGGAGGACCTAAGTTTGGTCTCCATCGAAGTTAAAAAGCATGATCCACAGAGGGTTGTGAGCAACCATTTGGCTCATTGTGGGCTCAAGAGATTTGAGCATGAAAATTCACCCTCGAATGACGTTTTCCAAGGGGCGAGATCGTATGAAGAAGTGCTAGCCTGGATCCAATCATTAGCACTCAAAGACACAGCATCTGTATTAAAGTTCCAAGAACATTGACGAATAAGCCTTCCCGTTGTGTTGGGGGGTTTGGGTATTTCCAAGGTGAAACAGAAGAATGCTGAAGGTTCTGAGGACCCAATTTCTAACCTCGGAAAACACCAGGAATGGGGGAAAATGAAGAATCCCGAAGCAGAAGAGGATACTACAGACCCACCCAGGGAACAGAGTTTGGAGGTGGAAGTAAAAACTCCAGGCCCACCAAGGGAACAGAAACCAACGACTGAAACAGAGACTCTGGGTACGCCAAAGGAGCATAATCCCGTCAGTACTCCCAAAGAATCGGCAAAACAAATAGGAGAGCCCATCACCTCGGTCACACCCTTGCAGTCGGCATAGGGAAATGTCGGTGAGGGATGGGTATTTGATGAAGAAATGAGGCCCATTAGAGCAGAGGAACTCCCTCCAAATGAGTTCTTTTTTGATAAAAAGAGGAAGGCAGTAGTGAAAAAGGAGTTATATCAAGAAGGAGAATCCACTGTCAAAAAATATAAAATCATGACCGATGGAAAAAATAAGAAAAATGACCAACTCACCACTAAAATCATGGGAACGCTGGGGGCATATGCTTCGGCAAATCAATTCTCAGTTGGACTTTTGAATAACCAATTAAAAAGGAAAACTCGCCTAATCAGGACCCTCGAGGCTAGATTGGCTACAGTCACAGAAAATGCTAAAGGTCAGGCCAGCGTGGAGATGGAACAGGCCAGGGTGGCAGACAAGAACAAAATAGAAATGTTCAAGACCAAGCTTGAGCAAGAACAGTTGGTGGTCTAAGATGGTAGAGTGCAGGCGAACCAACAGAGAAATCTGATTGAACAGTTGCAGGTTCGGGCAGAAATCACCGAGAGCAGAGAAATAAACATTGACATATTTAAATCCCGAGCCAGCGAGATTCGAAGCAAAATCTTTTCGGTACAACAGAATTTGCTTGCTAGGATAGGATAGATCTGGGAGAACTGCCTGTTGGTGAATCAGGTGTCCAAGAACCTGACTGCCAGGGAAAGGGAGGCTGAAGTGGCTCGGGTCGCTTTCCAGGACGCGGTAATCGCCACAAATAACAGGTTTTCGACAGGCGCTCCTGGGCTTGCCATCCCTGAACAAACCAGGGGAAATATTTTATTGAAATATTGGGAGCATAACATTGCCCTGGGAAAATAACAAGTCCAAAAGGTAACCCACTCTTTAGAAGAAGCTTTTAATTCAATAGATGGTGAGTTGTTGTATATTGACACCCGAGGCGATGCAGAAGCATTGATGCAAATAAACATGGAACAGATCTCACTCGATCTGAAAGAGAAAGATGAGAGAGATTCGGCTGACATCTCCCAGATGGATACAGTGGACATCGCCAAAATTGATAAGCACTTGATCAAACCCAGCGCGCAACTAAGTGCCCTCGACATCGTCGATGCACAAATGGGGGACAAGCTGCAGCAGTTAGCCCAAGAATGTTATATCGCCGAGGCTAGCTGTCAAGCAGAACCTTTGCATCTCATATCTCAGTTTGTGGAAAAATGTATCGCTTGCACCAAATTCGTGCGAAGATGAGCACCTGGCACCAAGTAAAGATAGAGTAGGAAAAAGGGAGCAATTGCGCTCCACTCGGTTGTAACCGAATTCGTTTAACCGTTGAGATTCTAACTGATCTATAAAGTTGTATAAATATATCACAGAACGAAATAAGCAGGGCTGGACCTTTTTTGAGTCGATTGTAATAGAGTTTTTGCATTCGAGAAGTGAATATAAGCAAATCTGGAGATTCTCGATTGCGTCAAGATTGTGTCACAAGTTTGTTTCTTTATATTTCATGTTTCATTTCATTCCATTATTCATAATTGATGTTCTTCGTTATACTTTAGTACGACCACTACTATAACGAAAGGATTTCATTTTTCTGTAATTGGTTATTGTCTTTCCTCTGCACCAGCTATCAGCGGGTGTAAGACCAATCTGCACTTACAAAATTCTACATATATTTTTGCTATGTCAATTATTGCCTTAATAATTTCCTCTTCTATTTATATGTGAGTTTTCTCTTTGACAGGAACCTTGCGTTATATGCAGCTAAATTTTTTTCTCTCACCCCACACCCTTATATTCAAAGATAATACAGTTACAGGAAAGAGCCTTCAATTTGCATTCCTATTTTTATTCTTAAAAAGTAAAAATTTCTCTTTTTTTGACCAAATCGAGACAAAGTTTAATCTCTCTTTGAATCCTTTCCTACTCTTACTGTTCCTCAATGACTATCCCTGCAGTAACACAACCTAATATCGAACCCGGACTATCTAATCAAACACATATTTCTTTAAACCTTTTTGACATAATCCTTAAAACTGCTAATAACCGGGAGGAACTTGAATGTTCATAGGCAGCCATTGAACAAGATATAACTACTCAGGAACAGTTGGAAGCTAGATGATGCGAACGTAGAAATCTTCCCTAGTTTCTTATACCGAAGGTTGACATTAACCTCTTACCCATCTTTCACCTACTTTCCGATGCCTTGACACTGTACTTTTGAGCCTTAAGTACAGACTCAGGAACAACCTCTTTCTGGCGCTGTTGCCGGGGACCGAAGTTACGAAATCTTTTTCCCTGGGAAAACGACATTTATTTCGTTGAAAGTGTTACTCCTTGATAGTGAACATAGAGTACACACATTTTTAAGGCTTTTTCAATCTTTCACTTGGCGACTCCACGAAAACATAAACTGGCATCCGGTAGAAGGAATACCAGACAGAACCCAGATGGTAAGCTGATTATGCCTGTTACTGATACTGAAAAAATTTTAAAGACTAAATGCCATCCAGAACCTTCTACTTCATGCAGTCCTCTGTTTGATACCAAAGATCTGACGTCAAATTTCTCTGAAGTTAGGAGTGAGATTCATTCGACTCTCCCATCTGTACACAAGGGAAAAGGTTCTCTAGAAAGTTCGTCTATAGTTGACATACCAGCGTTTCTTTGACAGAACTTCCCGGTCTCGCCTGATTCCAAAGAGTGTGTTACACTCTCATTTTCTACACCCAAGTTGATGGCAGCCGCCGAAGGAGGTGGTGGAGGCGCTCCTAGAGGAGGAGGTGGAGGTCAAGGGCATGTCCCTCCTCCCAGAGTATTCGAAAAAGTAGCGGCGAGATACGCCCCCCTGGTTTTGCCCGTCCCCCTTCATGATCTTCCTGAAAATTACATCAAAAATCTTCCAAAGTTTACTGGGGAGGGAGATTTAACCGCAGCCGAGCATATAAATTTCTTCGACCAATTCACAAACATCTGTGGTATCGAGCACGAAGATGTCTATTCGAGACTCCTTGTATAGACCTTTGAAGGACAGGTCTGAACTTGGTTTCGGATCCTCCCCGCAGCTTCTATCCGGACATATGACGCTTTGGAAGATGCTTTCCTCAGACAATGGGGAGAGAGAAAAGATCACTTATATTACCTTACCGAGTTTGGGTCCCTAAAGAAAAAGAACTCAGAAACAGTTATGGAATTTATTCTGAGATTCAACAAACTGTATAATAAGATTCCAGCCGCAGTTAAACCCTCCGAACCCTCAGCCAAAGTAACCTTCGCGGGAGCTTTCGAGCCGGATTTCGCACTACTTTTGCGAGAAAGAAGAGGAGCCACCCTAAATAGAATGCAAGACGATGTTGTCGAAATAGAATCTAATATGATGGCTTCAGGTAAATTAAAGGCTAAAGTAGAAACAATCAACCGCAAGAATAGACGCTATAGGGAACCAGCGGGTCCTTCGAGCTCAAATAGACACACTGATGACAGAGTAGATGATATGGCACGAATAATTAAAGAACTGTCCAAAAAAATCTCTAGGATGGAGTTGGACCAGGTTAAAGTTGATTCTTTTAATAAAAAGGACTTCAGGAAAAACCCAAATCCTCAAAATCAACAGAGACAAATAAAGAACGAGGATCAAAAAATACAAGCTCCACTAAAAAACAAAAATTTTATAGGAGCAAACGACCTCCAAGATTTTGGAGATTTGGAAGATGAAGTCGCGAATTTCGGTGATGAATGTTCGCAGCCATATCTGACTCATGAAGACTATGAAAAATCTTTGAATACCCCACAACCGTCTAATAAGGATGAAGAAGGTGATCACACTGACCTCTATGTATCTCAACCAGAAACGGAAATGATAATGGCTGAGTTTCAACCAAAGTACAACCTAAGATCTAAAAATAAGCCCACCTCAATGGATCAACCTAAGAGAATCCTTCAAAGGGGTCAAGCTCATGAACCCCCTTCGGAAGAGACCTTGTTTCACAGTAACAAAACCAAGGTAGCAAGCACTCAAGAGTCAGAGGTGAAAAAAGTTGAAACTCAAACACAAGAAACCGAACTAGTAGATAAAGTTATGTATTCAACTAGGATCATGAGTGATAAAGTTATCCAGATAAGTAAGGCGGAAAGAAAAAACTCGAAAGTCTCAACCAAAGAAACAGACAAGGTAAACACATCTTTCAGTTTTGAAAATGAGTTAAACAAAATTAAGATACCGATTCCTTTGGTAGAATTAGCAAAAATTCCCGCTTATCAGAAGCAAATTGCCAAAGCGATGGGTGTCTATGAGCTATAAAGTCACTCTGATGTTATAAAACTAGAAGATGATAGACCTAAAATCACCTTTGCTCCTCATTTTGAAGGGTCCAAATACAACATCGCTCCCTTTTATATCACCCTAAATATACATGATCAGTTACTGCATAATTGTATGTTAGACTCCGGGGCTTCTCATAATTTTATGCCCAAAATTATAATGGAGAATATGGGTCTCCAGATCATGAGACCTTATGGAAATCTGTATTCTTTCAATTCAAGGAAGGTTAAATGCATGGGGATGATAAAGGATCTGGTAGTTACCCTAGCGCAGGTCCCTGTTAAAAGTATCCTGATGGATGTGGTTATCGCCGATATCCCCCCTAAGTACGGTATGTTGTTATCCAAGTCATGGGGGGCCAAGTTGGGAGGTTCCCTTCAGTTAGACATGTCTTACGCCACAATCCCTGTGTTCGATGGTCAGTTCACTCGTTTGTACAGAGAGACAAGATTAGCGTACACGGTCGTGACCCCCAAAACCCACACAACTTCCCCATTTACATCGCAGACCAAGATCTGGGAAACTGCATTTTGTCTTTTGACGATGGTCTAGATGGTTGCCTGGAAGAAATCGATGCAAATCAAGAAGAGTTAAGCCCCTTGACAGAAGAGTTGTGCAATACTGGTATTTGGAAAATGTATTTCGATGGCGCTTCGTCTTCTGAAGGAGCTGGTGCTGGGGTACTTTTGGTAGCACCTGAAGGTAAGTTCATTGTTCCTTTCTCCTATCATTTGCAGTGGGACATAGATTACACCAATAAAGTATGTGATTATGAAGCATTAATCTTAGGATTAGAGGCTGCAAAGAAGTTGAATATAAAAAACTTGGAGGTATACGGTGATGCGGAATTGATAGTAAGACAAGTAAACTGAAAATACCTAGCCAAGCATCCCAGACTAAGAACATACAGAAATTGTGCTTGGGATTTGATGGAGAATTTTTTCTCATCTGTAAAGGTCCATTTTATTCCTCGTGCAAAGAATATACATGCTGACGCATTGGCCAAGGTAGCTTCAACCTTTTCTCCTCCCACGACTGTCAAACTGAAGTATCACATTGAAATCAGATACAAACCCTCTATACCAGACAATATCCGACACTGGCAGGTCTTTGAAGATGACGAACAAATTCAGAAATTTCTTATAGCAGTAGGTGAGTTCTCTGAAACTCATCCATACCAAGAGAATCAAAATGACCCGATGTGGATTATGCAAGAGGGTGAAGATCCTGAAACCTTCTGAGAAAAAATAGTGGATCATCGTATGTTGGTCCTTAAAAGCAACCAAATTCCGAAAGGCTTAATTCCTTTAGAAAGACTTTTCGATCAGAACGACGTACCTATGAAATCCACTTTGCAGCCCCAACCAAAAGAAGTGGAGGATTGAGATATAGGAACTGAGAAAGAATCCAGGATAGTAAAGATATATAAGTTCCTCCCTCCCAAAGTAAAAGCCCAGTACAGAGACCTACTCAGACAGTACAAATATGTTTTCGCCTAGTCCTATGATGAGCTTAGAACGTATGACACTTCCATAATTGAGCACAAGATACCTTTGAAGCCTGGGGTCAAGCCGTTTAGGAAAACTCTTAGGCAAATTAACCCCATCTTGTTGCCCGTGATTGAAAAGGAAGTTAAAAATCTTTTAAATGCGAAAATAATCGTACCTCTGAGGTACTTAGACTGGGTGGAAAATTTGGTCCCGGTCAGGAAAAAGAACGGAGAAATCAGACTGTGTGTGGATTTCTGAAACTTGAATAGGTCCTCTCTTAAGGATAATTATTCGCTCCCCAAAATGGATCGCGTCCTAGAAAAGTTAGTTGGAGCAAATCGAATGTATATGATAGATGGGTTCTCTGGGTACAACCAAATCGCCATGAACGAGCAAGACAAAGAAAAAACTGCTTTCACCACACCATGGGGTACATTCATGTATGACAAAATGTTGTTTGGTTTGATGAATGCAGGGGCTACATTCCAGTGCGCTAGGGACATCGCTTTTGTAGGAGAAAGAGACAAGTTCGTAGTCATCTACCTCGACGATTTGACGGTTTTCTCTAAAACCAATGAAGAACATTTGATCCATCTAAAACAAACTTTCGAAAAATGTTGCAGGTATGGTCTGTCTTTGAACCCAAAGAAATCACATTTTGCTATGCGGGAAGGTAAGCTTCTGGGGCATATCGTATCTAAGGATGGGATCAGGATTGATCCTAAGAGGATTGAAGCAATAGAAACTATAAATATTCCTAGAAACGTAAAAGAAATTCAATCTTTCTTAGGTACAATAAATTTTTTACGAAGGTTTATCCCCAATTTTGTTGAGATTGTCAAATTGATCACAGGAATGCTGAAGAAAGATAGCAGAGTAAATTGGACGACCGAGGCTAAAGCATCGTTCGTGCATATTAAAAAAGTCATCAGCGAGGCACCTGTGTTAGCAAGCCCAGATTACTTGAAAGATTTCCTCATCTTCTCATTCGCCTCTGAACATACTATCGCCGCGGTGCTCCTGCAAAAGGATGACGAAGGTTTCGAACGACCGATCGTGTTTTTCAGCAAGATCCTTAGAGACGCCGAACTAAAGTATGACATAATATAAAAACAGGCGTACGCAATGGTGAAAGCGCTAAAAGCATTTAGAACCTACGTACTACATTCAAAAATTATCGCGTACATGCCAACTAGTGTTGTGAAAGATATATTGGTACAGCCAGATAGTGATGGAAAATGAGGGCGCTGGCTCGCTAAAATACAAGAATTCAATCTGGAAGTCAAGCCAACTAAATTGATAAAGGGGCAGGGTCTGGCCAAACTCTTGGCTGAGTCAAATATTAGAGCTCTTGATATTAATTGCCTCCAAGGGGAAGACGGAGACGCACACCTGCACAAGCCAGATGACCAGACAGATCCAAGCAAGGTCAAAGAAAATTTCATATTGTCAGGCTGGTATAAATACATAGTGTTCTACTTGTTAAACCTGAAATGTCCAGATGGACTATCACCAGCCAAATGCAGAACTTTAAAACTCCACACTGTAAAATATTGCATCACCGAAAATCAGCTATACTGGAAGGATCCACTCGAGTTCCTACTAGTTTGTTTGGTTGAGTCGGAAACTCCATGTGTTATAGAAGAATTTCATGAAGGAGTCTGTGGAGGACACCATGCATGGAGAGCCACAACATACAAGATCTTGAGGGCCGGATACTATTGGCCGAAGCTATTTTCGGACATCAGTGCCAAAGTGCGTGCCTGCAACCCGTGTCAAATATTTGCTGGTAAACAGAAACTCCCTGCACTACCACTCATTCCAGTCAAAACTGAAGCTCCATTTCAACAACGGGGACTAGATTTCATAGGGGAAATTAATCCCCATTCCAATGCTCAGCATAAGTGGATCTTAACAGCCACAGATTATTTTACAAACTGGGTGGAATCCATTCCAACAAAAATGGCAACAGACTCAGTGGTGATCGACTTCTTGGAAGATAATATCTTGTCAAGATTCAGGTGTCCCCAAAACATTGTTCCTGACAATGCCCAGGCCTTCAAGTCCATGTCTATGATCAGCTTCTGTTAGAAGTATAACATCGTTCTCAGCCATTCCACTGCTTATTACCCCCAGGGAAATGGGCTGGCCGAATCATCCAACAAGAGCCTGGTAAACATAATCAAGAAAGTACTGGATGAAAATAAAAGGTCCTGGCATTTGCACTTGAAGTACGCATTGTGGACAAACCGCATCAGCACTAAAAGGTCTATTGGCATTTCGCCGTTTCAAATGGTCTATGGGACAGAGGCGGTTCTACCTATAAACTTAGCGTTGCCAGTAATGAAATTATGGCAAGATCAGAATGAAGAACCCAATCATGTAACTAGGAGAATTAACTAGCTGATCGAGGTTCAACAGCATAGAGTGGAGGTTGATGAGAAAATGCAGAAGTACCAGGATGATATGAAAGCATTGTTCGACCTCAAGGCAAAAGACAAAGAATTTCTCCCAGGCGACTTAGTATTAAGATGGGATACGAGAAGGGAAGAAGTCTCAAAGCATAGAAAATTTGACCACCTTTGGTATGGACCATTCAGGGTCTCGGCTCCAGAAGGGAAAAATTCCTTTCTTCTGGAAAATATATACGGAGAAGTCCTCAGTGCCCCTATCAACGGGCGATACCTGAAACATTACATGACATAACACTCGTAAAAAAAATCGTAAATAAATAAATTTCATGTTTTGTACATACATGTGTTTTCATTTGAACATTTTCTTTTAATTTTTGGTTTTTGTTCCTAAACTCTCGACACATTTCCAATAAGATTTACATTTGATTTTTATAGGATTCCAGCTGCAGACGAAACTAGCAGGAAAAGTAATTTGCAGGTCGGTGTCAGGAACAGAGCAGCATAAAACAGGTGATACCTAAAATAGTTTCGTATTGCGCAAAGAAAATGAAATAAAGAGGTAAAAAAAAACTTTCTCCAAAATATATGTTATGAAAGACTATTAAGGGAAATCAAGGTAACATCTTTCAAACGACAATACAAAATGTTAGATAGGAGGATCATTGCTTGGTTTGATAATTTTTGTTTTTAAAATAAGTTGAATGATACACTAAATCAAAAATGGGCAGTTGAAATAAACTATTCCCGAATTTATCTACAAGAGTCAGTCTCGAGTTGTTTCGACCCCCATATTTTCAGTCAATGAATCGTTGTTTTGTATCCTGTCTA
>ML784995.1:738627-768483 GCA_009831015.1 Picea engelmannii
AAAGTAAATTATAAGACAGGTGGTGAAAGGAAATTCAGAAATGATTGCCCCCACCTAGTCCAGGAAGACGATGAAAGGAAATTCAGAAATGATTGCCCTCGTCTCAGCGTTTAAACGCATAAATATTTTCCGAAGTGGTGAAAGGAAATTCAGTGAAAGGTGCCAGACAACTTCACCGGGGTACTGAACAGGCTCGCTAGCAGTGAAGCAATGTCTAAGATATCTGTAAGGTTGTTATACATGAATATCACTCTACTCTGGTAATCAATTCTTTTTAAAAACTTGATCAATACCCCAAATTCAGACGGGACTTCCCGCTTTAAAAGTATATAATATCATTCTTTTGATGCAAGCTGAGAATCACAATATCTGTTGAATCTCCTAGGGTCGTTTCGACTGTCTTAAAACATCCCCAAAGTTAGTAGTGGAAAAGGGAAAATTGTGAAAGGGACTATAGCCGTGTTTGGAAATAGTATCTGAGTTCGAAAAAACTTCTCGATGTAAAAAACGAGGTCTTTTTCCCCCTTCTATCCTTTTCCTTGAATTTTTTTTCCGCTGGTTTTAGCTTATGACTCCATTTACCCAATATTGGCATGTGGTCTACTGTTCTTCCCGCCTCACAGGAAGGCAGGATCCCTAGTTGGAGCCTATGTTGGAGCCGCCCTTGTTTTTTTTTAACTCGTCACAATTTTCATTTTGGATACTAAAAATTCTAAATATGGCCTTTGATTTCCCCCCCCCCCNGCAACCTTGTCGATTAAGCAGCGATGCTTTCAATACCCTCAAAAAAAGTTCACTTTCGTAAGATCGTTCGCTCTGTTTGTTTTTTTTTGGGATCTCACAAGTCGGATACTTTAATCCTTGAGTTCACACATCCCGAGTCACGAAACAGCGAAGTCGTTTTCAATTTTTGCCTGAGACATTAACTAGGGTAAAATATTTTAACTCATGATTTGACGTCTTCGGGTTTTCGTGCCTCGGCGTTCGTCAAACCCAAGTTTTTATTTTTACGGCCCCGAGAGCCGAGAACACGAGGTACTTTTGTGATAACCCTGGTCAAGAATTAAAGGCAAAAAGCTAACCTTGGTTAAATATGTTCTCGACGTCTCGTCACTCGGCACTATCTTTTCGAAAGTTACATCGTCTAAAACCCCGACTCACGAAGTCACGATTAAATTATAGCATGATTAATTAATCGACTAATCTAAGATTTTCCTCCCCTTAATTGAGTCTTAATTATTTCCATCTCACAGTTTCACGACTCGGCATACTAATCTCCCAGAAACTTGTCTTCGAAGTTTCGAGTCGCGATATCGCGAATAAATTGATTATAAAATTAATAATGCTCCAAACCACAATTATTGTTAATTAAGACAAAATCGGTCCTCGCAGTCTCGCGAGTTGAAGACTCAAAAAGTTAAAAGGAAATCCACGATGCAGCGAAAAGCGAGAAAGCGATTAACGTTGCTAAGTTTTGATAATTTAAAATAAAGCAAGATATGTCCCGCGCATCGAGGCTTGCATGTTCCCCGAGGTAGCTATTTTCTCTCCATACTCCGACTGACTGTCAAAACTGCCAAAATTTATGACATTAATGGGAAGATAAGGTAAATCTATGTGTAAGATCAGATTTTTACGGCATAAGTTATTTCTAATTTCGAATTGACAAGCTTGTTTCGAAAGGTACCGTTTTTTCAAATATATGCGAGAGCTACGTTTCATTATGCATTTTTCATAGAACGCAGAGCTCATCATTTCTGAGTTAATTACTTTCTACATGTATACGCAGTTCTATCGAAGAAGAGAGAAAACGCAAAATGCGTCCATGGCTCTGCGGAAAGCAGCGAAGGCGAATCTAGAAGTCGCGGGATAGGGCTCAGACAATGTAGCCAATACTTCACCCCGAAGTGTCGACTCGATCCCCGACTGGTCATTTCTCTCAAATGTTCTGCAAGCAGAATTGGTAGATTACTCAGACGACTCCAACGACATTGAAATTGATGATCTACACACCAAGTACAAGATAATCGTTCAATCGGGGATGCACAGAGTAGAAACCAGGCCACGGTTGCTTCCATATTATGACATGATCCGGTGGGCGTTGGACCACGTAGACTTACCCACCAGGACGATCATGAACAGCCAGCGAGTTACTGTTGGGACTTTTAGGCCGGATCATATACAAACCATGTACAAGCTACCTTCGACATCTGAATACACATATGGTGTCGAGTTCCTGGAGGAATTCAAAGAGAAAGAGTGTATCCAGTATGACAAAACCATGCCCGGTTTGATCAAAGATTGGGTTTCGCGCTCCGCAAAATTTAGAGCAAATGACCATGGTGTTTATTCTATCTCTTCTTTGGAGCCACAATATAAATATGTGGCCATGATGACCTGCAGGTTGTTTGGGAGAGAAGACACAGCACATTTCTACATCGCGTGGGTGCCTCTCATGTTTCAGGTAGCCGAAGGTTGCTCGTTTAATTGGGCAAAGATGCTCTCAGACAGTCTGTCCAACAGGGTCACAGAGTATCGGGAGCAGAAGGCAAGTGGGAAACCGTCTTCATTTTTCATGTCAGCATATATCATGGACGCGGTATGTTCCATGACACCATTCCCTTTGATGAGCTGGGCATGGAATCCAGCCCAAGAAAAACCTGTGCATGAGTATCATGACAAACTATGGGAGAATAAAGCAGAAAAGTTCATATATGAGATTTTTAAATGGGTGATGGTACCCCTGCATATCGCCATTTTTGGGCACCCACCACCTCGCGTCTCGGACAGCATTGCAACAGGTCTGAGTGGCATAGCAGATTGGTATGTGGAGGCAGAGTTTTCGGGGCTTTTGTTCCCCCTCATGCACTGCCCTTGTTCATCCCCGACAAGCTGGCTTGTCAAGAGGTTGCCTGACAAACGGTAATTGGAGGCGTGAGCAAAGAACTCAAGGGTTACTCAAAGAAGGTATGGCCTTCTTTTCCTATTTGGCTGAATTCCTATTCTTTATTAGATTTTGGGCATGCCAAAGTTGAGGTTGCTGCCCTGGAGGACCTAAGTTTGGTCTCCATCGAAGTTAAAAAGCATGATCCACAGAGGGTTGTGAGCAACCATTTGGCTCATTGTGGGCTCAAGAGATTTGAGCATGAAAATTCACCCTCGGATGACGTTTTCCGAGGGGCGAGATCGTATGAAGAAGTGCTAGCCCGGATCCAATCATTAGCACCCGAAGACACAACATCTGTATTAAAGTTCCAAGAACATAGATGAAGAAGCCTTCCCATTGTGTTGGGGGGTTTGGGTATTTCCGAGGCGAAACAGAAGAATGTTGAAGGTTCTGAGGACCCAATTTCTAACCTCGAAAAACACTAGGAAGGGGAGCAAATGAAGAATCCCGAAGCAGAAGAGGAGACTATGGACCCACCCAGGGAACAGAGTTCGGAGGTGGACGTAAAAACTCCAGGCCCACCAAGGGAACAGAAACCATAGACTGAAACAGAGACTCTGGGTACGCCAAAGGAGCAGAATCCCGTCAGTACTCCCAAAGAATCAGCAAAACAAATAGGAGAGCCCATCACCTCGGTCACACCCTTGCAGTCAGCACAGAGAAATGTCGGCGAGGGATGGATATTTGATGAAGAAATGAGGCCCATTAGAGCAGAGGAACTCCCTCCAAATGAGTTCTTTTTTGATAAAAAGAGGAAGGCAGTAGTGAAAAAGGAGTTCTATCAAGAAGGAGAATCCACTGTAAAAAAATATAAAATCATGACCGATGGAGAAAATAAGAAAAATGACCAACTCGCCACTAAAATCGCGGGAACGCTGGGGGCATATGCTTCGGCTAATCAATTCTCAGTTGGGATTTTGAATAACCAATTAAAAAGGAAAAATCGCCTAATCAGGACCCTCGAGGCTAGATTGGCTACAGTCACAGAAAATGCTAAAGGTCAGGCCAGCGTGGAGATGGAACAGGCCAGGGTGGCAGACAAGAACGAAATAGAAATGCTCAAGACCAAGCTTGAGCAAGCACAGTTGGTGGTCTGAGATGGTAGAGCACAAACGAACCAACAAAGAAATCTGATTGAACAGTTGCAAGTTCGGGAAGAAATCGCCGAGAGCAGAGAAATAAACATTGACATATTTAAATCCCGAGCCAGCGAGATTCGGAGCAAAATCTTTTCGGTACAGCAGAATTTGCTTGCTAGGATAGGAGAGATCTGGAAGAACTGCATGTTGGTGAATCAGGTGTCCAAGAACCTGACTGCCAGGGAAAGAGAGGCCAAAGTGGCTCGGGTCGCTTTCCAGGACGCGGTAATCGCCATAAATAACAGGTTTTCGGCAGGCGCTCCTGGGCTTGCCATCCCTGAACAAACCAGAGGCAATATTTTATTAAAAGATTGGGAGCATAACATTGCCCTGGGAAAAGAACAAGTCCAAAAGGTAACCCACTCTTTAGAAGAATCTTTTAATTCAATAGATGGCGAGTTGTTGTATATTGACAACCGAGGCAATGCAAAAGCATTGATGCAAATAAACATGGAACAGATCTCACTCGATCTAAAAGAAAAAGATGAGAGAGATTCGGCCGACATCTCCCAGATGGATACGGTGGACATGGCCAAAATTGATAAGCACTTGATCAAACCCAGCGCACAACTAAGTGCCCTCGACATCGTCGATGCACAAATGGGGGACAAGCTGCAGCAGTTAGCCCGAGAATGTTATTTCACCGAGGCCAGCTGTCAAGCGGAACCTTCGTAGCTCATATCTCAGTTTGTGGAAAAATGTATCGCTTGCACCAAATTCGCGCGAAGACGAGCACCTGGCACCAAGTAAAGATAGAGTAGGAGAAAGGGAGCAATTGCGCTCCTCTCGGTTGTAACCGAATTCGTGTAACCGTTGAGATTCTAATTGATTTGTAAAGTTGTATAAATATATCACAGAATGAAATAAGCAGGGCTGGACCTTTTTTGAGTCGATTGTAATAGAGTTTTTGCATTCGAGAAGTGAATATAAGCAAATCTGGAGATTCTCGATTCCGTCAAGACTGTGTCACAAGTTTGTTTCTTTGTATTTCATGTTTCATTTCATTCCATTATTCATAATTGATGTGCTTCGTTATACTTTAGTACGACCACTACTATAACGAAAGGATTTCATTTTTCTGTAATTGGTTATTGTCTTTCCTCTGCACCAGCTATCAACGGGTGTAAGACCAATCTGCACTTACAAAATTCTACATATATTCTTGCTATGTCAATTATTTCCTTACTAATATCCTCTTCTGTTTATATGTGAGTTTTCTCTTTGACAGGAACCTTGCGTTATATGAAGCTAAATGTTTTTCTCTCACCCCACACCCTTATATTAAAAGATAATACAATTACGGGAAAGAGCCTTCAATTTGCATTCCTATTTTTATTCTTAAAAAGTAAAAATTTCTCTTTTTTTGACCAAATCGAGACAGCGTTTAATCTCTCTTTGAATCCTTTCCTACTCTTACTGTTCCTCAATGACAGTCCCTGCAGCAACACAACCTAATATCGAACCCAGACTATCTAATCAAACACATATTGCTTTAAACCTTTTTGACATAATCCTTAAAACTACTAATAACTGGGAGGAACTTGAACGTTCATGGGCAACCATTGAACAAGATATAACTACTCAGGAACAGTTGGAAGCTAGACGACGCGAACGTAGAAATATTCCCTAGTTTCTTATACCGAAGGTTGACGTTAACCTCTTACCCATATTTCACCTACTTTCGGATGCCTTGACACTGTACTTTTGAGCATTAAGTACAGACTCGGGAACAACAGGACCAATCAGCCCTGAATTCATAGACCTTGATGAAACTACTAGGTTAGATGACTTGAATTGACAACATCACTAGTCGAATCGTTGACAGGCGTTTCGGCTCAGCCAGGGACCATCGAGGCATCGCAGCGGACCGGTGCATCAAACCCCTTAAGTGATATAATAAATATATATGTCGATGATGAGAGCCCAGAAGTATCTCTTATGAACCCTGTGCATATCGAAGAATAAATGGGACCAGAGAAGATATCTTCCCCTGTGCCCAATGCCCAAATTCAGGAGGTTCCACATAAAGAACAAGAAGATGAGAGTGTCCTAGACACTAAGCTACCCGATGCGCTGGAGACCCGAGGAGACAGTCTAAAGGACGATTCAAGGTTGGATGAGCCAAAGGAAGAATCCCCACAGCAGGAAATCGGCGTCTCAACGGCTGATGAACAAGTAAGTATTGAGTCTATCCCCTACGCCTCTATTTCAATCGGTACTCAAACCCCCGATTAGTGACAGAAAAAAGTTGGGCCTTCGGGGAATAGGGAGTAAACTCAAGAACCTAGTCTAGAACAAGTATATACCATCGGGAGTTTAAGGAATACACTCACATAGGGGGATTAGCAGATTCCTGAACTTGTGGATGAAGTAGTTGACATACATGTTATAGCTTATGATCAAAAAATGAATTCTATCATCCAAAGAACCACCAAGAAGAGGAGGATCACGTTAGATCGTTCCATCCTCATCACTATAGAGGAACATCTAATCAATACAAATCATGCTAAGACATCTGAACTCATCGGCGCAAGGATGGAGATCACGGATGCCACCCTGGACAGAGCTAAAAGAGATGAGGAGGAGTTGGTCGCTGCCATGAAACAACTGGAAAATTTGCACCACTTAGCGAAATATTATCAGGACACCACACGGGTCGCGGTGTTCCTAAGGAGTGAATTCCAGGAAGCCTACAGCAAATTCATAGACGAGCGGCACATATTTACTACAAATATAGTCGAGCTCTAAGAAGACACCTTCATGGAACTTGCAACGTGCAAAGATATGGAGCAATGGTATGAGAAAGCGCAACAAGCCATGGAGATATTTGACTACATCGGTGCAGTCCAACAGGGCTAAGATACAGAAGAACACGACATTCGGGTGTTGAAAGAAATAAGTCTTGTTCACATAAGGAAATCGACCAAGTATTGGGAAAAAATGGCTCTAGAACGTCACCGAGAAATCCAAGAGAAATGGGCCAGGTGCAAAAAAAACTAGATCAAGATCAATCGGGTGATGAAAGACATTGGACTCCCTGATTTTGGCACACCCGATGAATTTTTCGGCTTGCGCGACATAGTCAAATCTCACATCGAGCAAGACTCAGCATGGGCCGAAGAAATAGAAAAGGTGGCAGACATGGCGCCAGGTCAGGTACGACAGTTTATGGAACAACCGATCAAAGCTCGGTCTATGCTACAACAGTTAAGTGCCAGTCTGGTCAAGTATCGGGCACATGCAGTAGAGATAAGAGAGATTTATGTGGCCCCAATGGAACAACATAGATTCCCATACGCCAACACTTGCAAGGATTTGTTCATCAAGTGGTCGAAGTAGGAGAAGAGTCACCCTCTTAAGTGATATCTTGAGATGACTCTTAGATAAACTGATAGGAGAGAACGCCTCGTGGTGAATTTTTTTTTACTTATTTGCATTGTAGCCATTATTTTTAGTCAGTTTAATGTTATAAATAGGAGGATCGACTGTTTAGTTAAGGGTCGATGGTTGTTGCAAGAAACTCTCATTTTTTTTGGTTTTGTTAATTATTTTGGAGCTTCCTTTAATTGAGAAGTCCTTTTGGACTAGAGACAAGTTTATGTTTCATCAAATTCTTGTATGATTGGATGTGGAGAAGAACTATTTTCTATCTCGTCTCATGAATGGATTTTGTAATGAGTAAGAGCTATTAAATCTATTGATAAGTTATCTGATGAAATGTATTTACAGTTATTTCTTTAATAATAAAAATCAATCTTTGTGTTATTATGTGATTGATGATTAGAGTTGAGTGAATTATTTTACTTTCCATCGTTTATCACATGCATGTTTTCTTTTGATAATTTGTATCTCAGTCAGTAATTGGAATACTCACACGATTAACGTATTAGTATTAGGCATGTGGTAGACGATCATTGCATGAATGCTAGAGTAAAGGGTTGTCCCAAGCTCAACCTCTTCTCCAGTAGTTTAGTTTGTTCCCATTTTGTTGCCTAGTTGGTTTATATCGGCCCTATTTTATATCTGTCCCACCTAAGAGAAAATACAATAAAAAATAACATCTGAACCAAAGGAGAAATTCGTCACAAGAAAACATAAAGCCCATCGATTATTTTGGCCGGATCGCAAGATCT
Source organism: Picea engelmannii (assembly GCA_009831015.1). Lineage (NCBI taxonomy): Eukaryota > Viridiplantae > Streptophyta > Pinopsida > Pinales > Pinaceae > Picea > Picea engelmannii. The sequence goes on from ML784995.1 coordinate 746,847, forward strand.
GGAGAACCATTCCACCATTAAACGTTGTAGAGTCTAATTGGGCCTCAGTGGTGGGTTTGGTTCATGTTGTTGAGTTAAATGGATTTAGGACCCATCAACACACCCTAAATATTAAAAAGAAACAAGAGGAGGAAAATGCAGCAATGAGCATATTTTGCCCAAGATGCAGGAGGAAGCATTCCTCAAGGGAATGCCCATTAGATAACATTTCAGTTTGTGTCTTATGTATAGAATACCACTCAACTAAGAAATGTCCATCATTTCCCGGTCTGTTAGCCATCTATAGAAATGGGGATCCTGTGGAATCCTCTTATGCACCTAGGAGGCCATGGAAACATAGGAATCAACCTACATACTCGGATCCACAGCCTCAATTTCCACCCTATTATCAACAACCAAAATAATGGAACTCACCAAGTTGGAAAAACCAGTCTACATAGTACCAACATCCTTGGATTCAAGGATGGAGAGGAGGGCATAACCAAGGGAAACCTCAAGCTCCACCTGTCCCTATGCCCAACCATCCTTACACTCATTTTCCACAAAACTTTCTACAGCTTATGCCAGTTTTTGTTCCACCACCTTTACCTTATATTCCACAACAACCGCAACAATATCAGAATGCAATCTCCCCAAGACCCACATTATTACCAGCACAACCAGTTCCCAATCCTAATAATAATCCCACTCAACCTATTCACAATGTTGAGATGCAGGCCTTCCCGACATATGTTATTTCTCCTATTCCATTGCAGGAGATTCAACTGAGGTCGAGAAAAGTTCTGGAAAAGCAAAGGCCTTCAGTAGTCATCCGGGAAGAAGAAGAAGAGGAAACCCTCAAACAACCCACAGATGACACTAGGTGTGAAGATGTTATTATTCCTAAGGACCAAGAACCCAAGCTTCCCCAAAATGAACCTTCACAAATTACAAAGGCCCCTCCTTATCCAAAAATATTAGTGATCGAGAAACCTACCACCCGACCAGAATTCGACATCTTGAATGAATTGATGAATATTTTTGTCAATATTCCCTTGCTTCAAGACATTAAGGATATTCCAATCTATAGTAAGGTGGTCAAAGAACTGTGTATTAAGAATCCAGGAAGGAAGCAAGAGGATCCTCCAACAGTACATTTGATAGGAGAAATTTATGAGTACATATCAGAGTAGCCTAAGGTAGCAAAATATGGGAACCCAGGAAACCTCATAGTGACCATAACCATTGATGAGGTTTCCATTGGGAACACTCTCATAGACCTAGGGGCATCCATCAATGTTATGACCATTACTACCTTGGAGGAACTATAGTTAAAAACTCTTCTTAGGCCTACCCCAACCATTTTGGAATTAGCAGATAAGACTAAGGTTATACCTAAAGGAATTTTGGATGATATCATAGTTACTTTAGCCTCATTGGAGTACCCAGTAGACTTTCTGGTCATCCACTCAAAGTACCCTACCAAAGGCCATCTCGTTATTTTTGGAAGACCTTGGTTAGCCACAGCCAATGCATTTATCAGTTGTAGGGAGGGAGAAATGACCATCTCAAATGGAATCTTTATCCAAAATCTCACCATATATCCACCAGCCCAACCTATCATGGAGAATCTATGGTGGCTTGAATGTACATACAAGAATGAGTATTGGGAAGAACCTGTGTTTCCAAGTAATCATTCTTGGGCACTTCAGGAGAACACAACGGAAAATGTGTTAAACTAGTTTATTTTTGCTATCACGTGTGTTGATTTTCCACAATCTTTTCCCCAATTTGAGTACATGTTTGGGGAATAACTTTAGGAAGAATTGGACCCATCAATTTTGTCTTCGACATCTTTCATATTCGATATATATGAGTCTACCACATATTATACCATGCCCTACGAGATTAGTCTAGGAAAATTTATACATATAAACTCTGGGCTAGATGCAGACCAACAAAAAATGTTAGTAAGTATCATTAAAAAACAATAGGGGGAGTTCGCCTGGGAATACACTGACATGAAGGGTATACACCCTGACACATGCATTCATTGCATATATACCCAGGGGAAATTAACATCTGTTAGGCAAACCCAAAGAAGGATGAACCCAACACTCAAGGATATAGTAAAAGAGGAGATCCAAAAGTTATTAAATGTTGGATTTATTTATCCCATCTCCGATAGTAAATGGGTATCCCCTCTTATAGTGGTTCCAAAGAATGTGACTAGGAAATGGAGGATTTGTGTTGATTTCTAAGAGCTTAACAAAGCCACTCTGAAGGATTATTTTCCCCTTCCTTTCATTGACCAAGTTTTGGATACCCTATCTGGAAAGAAATATTTCTCCTTTTTAGATGGATATAGCGGGTACAATCAATTTCTCATAGCAATCGAGGACCGGGACAAGAACACCTTTAATTGTCCTTGGGGTACCTATGCCTATAGGGTCTTACCATTTGGATTGTGTAATTATCCTACCACATTTCAACGAGCGGTACTAGGGATATTTGTTGATCTTATTCATGATTGTGTGGAGGTATACATGGATGAATTCATAGTACAGTATATGGAAATACTTACTAGGAAGCCTTAGATAATTTATAAAAAGTCCTTATTAGATGCCAAGAAATGAACCTGTCTTTAAGTCATGAAAAATGTAAAGTGTTGTTGACTAAAGGAGTGGTTCTAGGACATCACGTTTCATCTGAAGGGATTAAATTCGATCCTGGTAAGATTGAGGTTATCGTCAGACTTCCACCCCCCAAGACTCAGAAAGAGGTGAGAATATTTCTTGGACATGTCGTATATTACCAACAATTTATTGAAAATTTCACAAATATTGTTGCACCTATGTTTGGATTGTTAATAAAGGATGTTGATTTTGTTTGGACTGAGCAGTGTCAAGCTGCCTTTGAAACCCTGAAAGCTAATTTGTCTATGGCACTAGTTCTTAGAGGGCCCAATTGGGCTCTCCCATTTCATATATCCACTGATGCCTTAGACACTGCAATAGGAGGAGTATTAGGGAAGAAAGAATACAATAAGCCCTATGCCATTTATTTTGTGAGCAAGAACTTGTCCCCTGCCGAGTTAAAATTCACAGTTACCGAGAAGGAATTCTTGGTAGTAGTTCATGCTATCAATAACTTTCTCCACTAAATCACAGGTTACGAATTTTTTGTACACACAGATCATTCTGCCATTAGATTTCTCATGAATAAACCCATAACTAATGGCTGAGTGACTAGGTGGCTCTTGCTATTGCAAGAGTTTAATATCATTGTTCTTGACCGACCTAGAAAGGAGAATTTAGTAGTTGATTTTATTTCACGCATAAAAAATGAGGATGAGGACATTCCCATAGAAGAAAGTTTCCCAGACGAGCACCTTTTTTCCCTTTCTATAAACACCCCATGGTTTGCATATATGGAAAACTATCTGGCTACTAGGAAGTTACCGTCTTATTTGTCACCTCATGAAAAGCATAGAATTATTACGTAAAGTGCCAATTACTCTTGGGTTCGTCATGACCTTTTTCGTACAGGTCCAGATTTGAATATTCGTAGATGTGTCCAAGAGGACGAGATACCAGAAATACTACAAAGTTGTCATGATGGACCATGTGGTGGCCATTTTTCTGACAAACGTATAGCATATAAATTGTTACATTAAGGTTACTATTGGCCTATAATTTTCAAGGATGTTGCCAAGTATGTGAGGATTTGTGATAATTTTCAAAGGATAGGAAGACCCACGTCAGTTGACGAAATTCTCTTGCGTGCCCAAGTTATGATAGAACCTTTCGAAAGATGGGCCCTTGACTTTGTAGGACCAATTTCACCCATGTCTCGTAAGAAGAATTATATTTTGGTTTGTACAAATTATGTCACCAAGTGGGTAGAGGCAAAATCCCTATTTAGGGCTACATAAAAATTTTTTATCGAATTCATTTATGAAGACATCTTTACCCACTTAGGGCACTCAATTCAATTCCAAGCTGATGAGAGAACTAATGGAGAAATATGGGATTAAACATTGTAAATCTTCTCCATACCACCCACAAGCTAATGGTCAGGTAGATTCTACAAACAAAGTTTTGGAAGCTATCTTAACCAAGACTGTTCAATTGCATCATTGAGATTAGGTTGATAGACTTCCAGAGGCTTTGTCGGCATATCTAACCACCTAGAGAAACACCACTAGGCATACCCCTTCTGAGCTAGTATATGGGAAACAAGTGCTTCTACCAATAGAATTACAAGTAAAGACTTTTTGTATTGTCGCGGAATTGGGATTAAACTTAGATGAGGCTCAATAACAACAAGCCCCACAATTAAATGAGTTGGATGAGATCAATCAAGATGTTATCCAATGAGGCCCCTGGGGGGGCAAGTCAATTGGCAAGTGCCATGAAAATGAAGTTCCATGAGGTTTCGAGTTCAACTCCCCCCGACTTACAATGTGTGTCACGTAAGGGGCATCGTGGGCACACCTAGAGGTTATAGTGGTAGCAGTTGGATAACACGGCCACGTGTAACGTGAGCACGTGCCCAACTAGTTGTTGATTCCGCCAGACATTAAAAAAAAAAAAAAAAAATATGTTATCCAATGAACAATATTAGTCCAAAACCAAAGGAGCAAGTGGCATGACAAGTTTATTAAGAAGAAACACTTCCATCCTGGTGATCGGGATTTGTTGTTTGACCCCCGATTTAAAAATTTCAAAGGAAAATTCACCACTCGATGGTTGGGTCCTTATGAGGTAGTTATCGTATATGACAATGGAGCTATGAAAATAAAAACAATTGACAATGGACAAGTCTCCTTTGTAGTAAATGGACACAGACTCAAACTTTATCACGGGCCCATTTCCAAAGAAGATTTTCTACAGGTCATGTCAACTGAAAAGGCATTGGCCTTAGTAGATGGGCAAGTTCCCACTTGTTCTTGAATGTTTTCTGAATTTTCAATTGTACATATGTAAATAATTTTGAATTTGTTGATAGACAATTCTAGAGATTTTTGTAGGTATTTATTTCACCAGGAATAGATAGTTTCAAGGAGATTTAAAGGAAGGACTTTTCTTCAAAATATTATTATACTTGAACCTTGTTGTCTGTCAAGCATCAATTAAATAATGACTTGTTGTAATTGGCCATATTTTTGTAAAGATTTTCATCTTCTTTTTTCTCAAGGCATATTAAATAACAGTTGCTCTTAAACCTTCACCATTATATAAGGAAGTGATATTGTAACCATCAAGCTTAGAGGTCAGTCGTACAGTTTCCCCAACAACCTTGAGTAAGTGAGTAAAGTATCTTTATTAAAGAGTAACAAGGAGGTCTGATTAGCGGTTAGCCATGGAAACATCAAAAAAAGAAAAAAGGAAGAAAGTGAGTTGAGACTAAAGATACCTTTATGTTCTTTCCCAATGGTACCATCCACTACACATTAAAAATGTTTGATTATATCATATTTTTGGATAGGCTATGTTTGCTTAAGTACCCCTCACATTACGACAATCACTAAGGAATATATAATGGAAATTCATCCTCTAACATAAATACCATCCCAATTGAAAAAAGAGAAAAAGTTGTTTTCAAAGATGTCCCCTCATCTTCTTGCATAAAGAAATCTTATATTAAAATATTAAAAGATGGAGGGCTAGTCTTTGAGGGTGTAAGAGGCTAACCCATCATGATACTGAACAGGTCTGTTGGTAGTGGGTACCATCTTGTGGTATGACTAGGTAAACCCATCAGAGTATTGAACAGGCTTGCTGGAAGTAGGGCATTCTACCTAGCGACGATGATAATCTGACAAAAAATAATAATAAAATTTAAACTTATCCTGATGTACAGAATTACTTGTAGAAAAAGATGACACAAAGTATGTATGGTTAAGATAAGGTTAATGAACTCCAAATATTTTCATTGGGAACTAACTTTGAGACTATCTCGAAACTCTCTCGCCTACCTCTTCTTAACTATATGTAGGATGTTCTATCCTATATGTGGGGCCATATTCTAACCGTCTCATCAGACCGACATGTGAAATTTATCTCTACACTTAACAAGCTGTAAATCTTCGGCTATTGGGAGAATTGACTGGTTTCCTATATTTTTTATTGTGAGCTGTCACAATACTTAGGTGTGGGGGAGGGGTTTCATGAGTTGACAAATGATAACAGTGCTTAGAAGAAGTAGAATCTTTGTAAAACATTATGTGTATTGTTTTCATGATACAGGCTATTACATCATCAGTTATTTTATTTTTTGAAATTCTAAATATTCCCTGTGTGTTATAAATTGTTGTACATTTCCTTGATAGACCACTTAACTGTTTTCTTCGTTATAGAATGTTCAGTATAGATTTGGATTACATGCCTTATAATATGAAAGAAAGAGGAACAGATTGTGTGAGCATGATGGAAAAACAAATAATAATGGAACACTCTTATCCCGCCTCTGCTCCTATTCATTGTGACTGTCAAAATAGTTTTAAGATTGAATGTTATGGATAAAACATCCATTACATGATGAAAAATTTTCATTTTGCACAGGGGTACCATATGGAGTGTCGTATGAGGTGCAATTTAAAAGACCATATGAGGTGACGGACGATGCACCATATGAAGGATCGAACGAGATGTATACACACAGTAAATGTCCACGATTTCAGGTAACCAGGAATCATTTGAATTTATTTGAGTTAGTTAATGGAAATTGAGATTAAATGATACAATTCCTAAACATTGTTATGATCAAATGCCCAAGTCGAAGACTTGGACATTGATATAACTCCTTCATCATTACGATTGCCTCCCAAAAGATGCTCTTTGAATTTGAAATCGGCGCACTCATGCTCACACATGGCAACTCATGTGTGATGAATTCATAAATGAATGCAACCATTTCCACCTTGGACGCATTCAAAAATGGAGGGATTTCTCAAATTATTATTCCATTTATGAAGTGTGTTCACCCTCTTCTCAATTGTGTTCACCCTCTACTCAATTGTGTTCGCCCTCTACTTAATCGTGCTCATCCTTGACCTGATTACGCCCATCCTCTATCAAATTACACGCTCTGTTCATTTCTCCACATTATCACCATGCCCAAATGGTATGATTCGTCCTCATATGTTGACATCTTTGCTATCCCCGAGTTTGCACAGTGCAGGGAAGTCTTCCTTTGCACAGGGTGGGGACCGTTCTTGTCTCATTTGCAGGGCCAAAAAGACGGTGTTTCTATGCAATTCACCTTGGGATTTGATGGAAGTATGGCACGCGTGGGGTATCTCACCTTCGTGGTCTCTGAGGAATCAATTTCCTCAGCCACAAAGCTTCCAAGAGTTGGAGACCATTGGTTTAAACACCACCAGTTTCCACGAGCGAGCTACAATAGGGTCTTCAAACCTAAGTTTTAGAATATCTCTGGAGCTAAGGGATACTCCAATGAGCGGATTAAGGATGAGCTAATCAACCCTCTCATATTCATCACCATAATGATCACTTGTGAAGGTAGATATTATGTTTTTAAAGCCTGCAACTTTCGATTATTAGCTCACTTTCAATTCAATAAGCCATTGAATTTTCCCTTTTACTTCTTAAAAAGTCTTGAGAAGATGTCTTCCCAAGTACGGAAGAATGTAACCAATCCCAATAACATACTATTCCACCATGGCCTCATCAAACTACTTGTTATAGCCGAGTTGGAAAAACAGGGGAAAACATGGGATGAGTTCATTTACCAATTTTCAAACCCTCATCTTACAATCAAGACTAGCAAGAAAACACTTGATCTAGGGACAGTTACTCCATCCAAACCCCATTCTGCAAAGACTCCAAACCCTCCTACTCAAGCTACCCCTTTACCAGAACAAAATACCAAGAAACTTGTTGATACCCTTGCAGCCTCATTGGGCAAGAAGACTAAGAAGCCTATTTATAACTCCTCAATGCCTTCAACATCTATTGATCCTGCACCCAAAAAGTTACAAGAGGTAATTCAACAAGACTTCCCTATAGTCCCCACAAATAGGAGAGGAGCTAATCAATTCAAGAGAGGAGCTAATCAATTCAAGAGAGGACCTTTTCGAAAGAGTGCCTGAATTACAAGAGGAAAACCTTATGAAAAAACCCCCAACCACTTCGGACCCTATCCAAGTATCCTTCGATCTTAAAAGCCCTCATAAAATACTTAGGGAAGTGTCTGCAGAATAATTGGATCCTCATAGAGAGACAAAAATCTAAACCTATTTCTCCTCATAAACCCCTTGTTACTCCTACCTCTCGGATGCCTATACCAGATCCCAAAACTGATAGACTCTCTACATCCTTCAAGGGATCCAAGCCCTCCTCTGAGATATTTGATCATATTCCAGCCATTGAAAAGATACAACAGGAAAATGTTCAGTTGCTGCAACAATTGGAAGAGAGGAAGACCATGGATAGACATATCCACCATGGCAATGCAATCCTACAAGAAAAAGTGAATTCCCTCCAAATATTGGTTGACCAGATGAACAATGACAATCGTAGCCTCTGTGCATAATTGAAACATCGCAAGAAGGCCAAGACCAAGTCTTCAGGGCAAGAAGCTTCTAAAGCTAATCCATCCCCTGCTCAAGAATTGGGCGATTCATTTTTGTTTGCAGTGGGACCTACAAAATCTTAGGTGTGGGGGTAATTTTGGGCTCATGATTTAGTTGATTAATGATGTTGATCAAATAATTTTTTACTGATATTATATATGTATTAATAACCATTTTGAAGAAGTTTTGAAGGATTTCATAGAAAATCATCAAAGCTTATTCCAAGTACGTGTGATTGATGTTTTTTGATGATTTTGAGTTTAATTCAGCTTGATTTTATGATTACAAGAAGCTAATGCAGGATTTGTGTGTCACGGGTAAAAATCGCATGGCGTTTTTCCATCCAATAGCTCATCTGGTACTCCATCTGGCACTGCATTTGGTACTTCATCTGGCACTGCATCCAGCACTAAAAATGTGGGCGAGTTGGCGGTTGTTATGTCGGCGACCTGTGCTGGGCGAATCAACGACATGGGTTTTGCTCACGCTCATGGCCTCCAGCTATTGACTTCTTGACATCTCAGATTGAGTTGTTATGCTGAGCGTTAAGTGGCTCAGTTGGTTTCTAGAAGCCATGGGCAGTTATAGCGTATTTAATGGAATTTGTTTTTTTTAGAGGAGGTCGACCCTTCCAGTGGTCGACCTCTCAGATTGTAACTGTTATAAATACCACAGTGGTGATAGGTTAATAATTGTTAAGACTTGTCAGGAATTGCTAGAATCGTTTTTGTTGTGTAACTTGAGACATTTCCACAAACTTATGCAAGACTGCATTTTTAATTTAAATGCCAAAATCATGTTGATTTAGCTCGTGACTCGATGTTGAGGAGTAGCCACAACCTACTGGGGGGCCTACCAGTGGTCTGGGTGAATATTTAGATAGTTATCTTGTGTATCTGAGTTGTGCAATTGCCATTTCTTTCATTTTCCGTTACATGTGTTTTTATCATTTTACATGTTGTGTGTTTGTTGTTCATAATTTAATTGTTTCAATTTCCTTTTTGCAAGTTGCTTGTAAAGGATAGTTGTTAATATGTTGTGTATTTTTATTAGTAAATAGCTTGCAAGCTTAGCTACTAACTTCGTCGTGTGATTAGATGCTCATTTGAATTTCTACAGGTTGAAATAAAACAATTAAAACAGAGTATTGAGTTAAAACAAGGTATTGAGTTAATACAGAGTACATAGTTTCCTTGGCAAAGTTTCGATGGATGAATAGTTACTAGTTTTGATTTTGATTCTCAATTTGCTTATCTAGTTTGCTATTTAGTTTTCTTATCAATTTTCTCATAGTATGTTGAGATAGAAGTAGGATTTGAATCATGTTTTTATGAGTATTTCAATTTGCAATTTGAATTCTTAATAATAGGATTAGTTTAGTTTATTTCGTGAAATTGTCATTCTAAATTTAACTTGCAATTTTAAATAGAAGTGTGAGTTTGAGTTAAGTTTTAGTTATGAGTTCTAAGTGTGTGAATTTGCTTACCTTATCATAAGATTGCATTTGAATTAAGTAGAATAGTGTTTTCTTATTTGTTGATGATTAATGCATAAATTGAGAGATCACATGGATTTTTCAGGATAGTTGATATTTCTTCTATGATGGCTAAGCTCTCGTGAAATCGCTTGATTCATGCCTTTCATTTATCCATAGAAGTTAATATTGAAATTATTCATCTTGAGCTATCACTAATTGTTAGATGCCATCGTGATGTCATAAGACACCGAAGACATAATCATCATCCTTATATTTGAAGTTTCTTGTTATTGTAGATTAAGAGTAATTGTTGATTAATCTTTGAATTTTGTCATGATGTTTATAATTAAATAGGTTAAAGATTCCCTTTGTAGATCAAAAGTAATTATGAGTTTTATCTTAAGAATAGAGTTCACTTGCTTAATAGTTTGATTAGTTACCTGTTGAGTAGTTTTGATTAGTTTACTTGATGAAGAAGTTTTCATAGGTTAGTTATTTGATTGTTTATTTGCTTACCTATTGCTGCTCATTAATTTGAATATATTGATTAGATTAGGTTGGTGTTGCTATTGTTCATTAATTTGAATAGATTAAATAGATGGTTTTCTTTTTCTCATTATATTGATTAAGTTAACTTGCTCAAAGTAGGGTTTTCATTTGCTTCCTTAGGACAATCCATCGATCCATTGTTTAAAAGTTACTTAGGGTAAATAGTTCAAGTTTTTTATGGGGTTTGCTCATTGATAGTCTTTTATTAAGTATATTATTCCTTAGATAGACCATCTCCTTAGTTAGACTACACTTCCTCTAGCTTTTCTTCTTTAGCACATATAGTGCTACAACTCTAAGTTTACTTACCCTGGGTTGATAATTTAATTGAGGGATTTAGTGCATATAGAACACCCATCATATGGCAATAATTGTTCTTCTAGCAATATTTTGTTCCTTGTGGGACCTCCCCATTAAAGTTGTAAAGAGAGTGCAACGCGAGGTGTGTAAAGAGACAATTGTGCAAGGCCCAAGTGGGAAATTATGGCATATAAACCTATGATATACTAATATGTGAGTATATTTCACAGATGGTTGGGAAAGTTTTTTTCCAAACAATTCATTCAAGTTGGAGATATTCTAGTTTTAGACGTGTTAATGGTGTACATTTTATTGTGAAATTATTTGTACCAAAGGATTTGAAAGAGGGAAATTCATTGAACTCCTCTTTTATTATTTATTATATTCTCTAGAATGAGAAATATGAATGTGGAAATATTTCAAGCATGGGAATGTTGGTGAACTATAAGAAAGTAAAATAATTGAAAAACATTTGCACTAATAAACACATTGAGAAATGATGTATTAAAGTGAATACATATATATTAGGGCATGTTTGTTGATTTAGAAAGTGATGTGGCACATACATTGTGATTGGCATGATGGATGATATGGTTGTGGTTGTGATTTTGTGTGAAGGAATGATTGGAGATGTTGATAATGTATTTACCTGCGGTGAACAACCTCATGTAAAGGACACAAACAAGAGGATACTTATATAAAGCTTGATGAATGTATCATGTGAGCTCCTAGGAAGTATCATCTAGACAACATTAAAAAGGATGACAAAAATTACGCAAGTATGAAATTGGCCGTGCCAAATTAGCAGGTAATCCAAAAAGAATTGGGTAAGAATTCCTTCATGAATATTTTGTATCCTTAATGATATGTTCATGATTGAAGGCATGTATGTCATTGATACTCGGGTAGGGTATGGTCAAGGCAGGAAGTTGCCAGCATATAATACTGGTAAAATCTTAGTAATACATCCATAAATCGATATGTCATGATATACAAGTAGATGAGTAGTTACACTCGTGTTATGAATCATGTAGTGTATATGTTAGATGCATTGAGGAAATGCATGGTTAAGTTGTATGTTGAAAATAAATGAAAGTATGCATTATGTGCATGTGGCCATGAGCATTGGAAAAATAGTTCTTCACTTGAATACTTGATTGAATCATGCAATAACGAGTGTACTGGAAACATGCACATCATGAATGTTTGTTTCATTATATTGTTATAACTTATGGTGGAATGTGATGGAATTGTTCACATGTGGAAATTTGAGATTTTGTGTAAGATGTTGAAAATGATGCAATCAAAATATTATATGTACGAGTATTAACAGTTGACAATTGGTTGAGAGGACATATGCATTGCATTAAAAGATTATATATGTAAAGTACTTACAATTTCTTGGTTGATTTAAAAAGTTTAGGTTGCAGGTAGAATGGTCTTCGATTTGACAATGAGTGTAAGTCCACAAGGAGGTATGGATGCTATCTATTGCTGCGAGAGACAAATTCTATGAGGAGGAACCTCATACTTATGATATTTTCCTTCCCTTATGAAGCAAATTTCAAAATTGATAAGAGGAACTTGATATCCGTGGGAAAATGGATTTAAAAGATATTTTAATTAAAATTGGTATGATGATATCTCACAATAACTGTATGTGCATGATACAGATGATATGGTGGATCAATACAAGGAGGAAAAAGGATGGTTTCTAAGCTAGAAAAGCATAGATAAGAGGCTACTATTAGGACACGGGAACCCTATTATATGCCATGATCACCGCTATGATGAGATATGATATGTTGGAGCAAGTTGGGGGAGGCCTTGGTTTTAAGACTCCATAAGTCTCAATAATCTTCTGTTGAGAGGAATAAAACTTGGAAAATGATGGATTGCCTGAGGAACTATGTAACAAAGAAGGGGATGGTTTATCCTAGAGGATGAGTGACTACAAGGAAGAGGCAACTTGAGTAAATAACATGTTATCTTGGATCATGATCACATTGGGTATGTCCGAGAAAATAGTGAGTTGATTTCTATCTATGGCAACCATATGGATGTGGATCCTTGATGATATAGATAATTATTGTGCTAAAATGTATACCTTATTATGAGTTATGAATAGCAATGGAATACTTATGCATAGAAAAGGTTCCAATATGCATGATCACTTAATAATGGATGTGGGCATATGTTGGAATACTAGAAGTGTGCAGGTGGCCCGGAAAATGAAGACAAATGACCACTGATGGAATAGCTAAAGAGGATGATGGTGGTGGTGCAAGTTGAAGAGTAAAGACATTGCAATGTTGTTGAAGTAAATGAGAACATCAAGGATGGTGTATTTTTGTAATCAAGAGGACACCGAGGATGGTGTGAACAACGAGGACAGTGTTCCTTCAAGGGGTAGGGGATTTTAACATACCCATTTTGAACCCCCCATTTAAATTGTAATTATTGAATTTAACGTTGTCTCATTCCAGCACAAATATTTCATTACCATGCCAAGTTGAACAAAATAAATCAAGAAAACAATGTATGTGTATTTATTTTAACGCCAACAGCTAATTGAGGCACAAGAACCTATAGGGACCATGATACCACGAGCGGGGAATAGTGAGGGGGATTTGGGAATTCACCTTATAAATAATCCCAGGTCACCCTTGTCAAAAAAAAATTGGTTTATATTTGAATTCGAAAATGTCCCACTCATTTTTCCCTCCATCCCAAAGCATTAAATGCAGAAACTTGGGTGGTTGAAGTGTCTCCACCTAGCAATTATTATGCCTGGGGTCGTAGTTGAGAAATTCTCGTCATCATCAAATGTTGGAAATGGGGTGAGTATTTCCATGGGAAATCATGGATGACCCCAGTTGCATGGAAAAAGGAGAAAAACACAATTATGTGGGGGGGGGCAAGGGGTGGAAGATTTATTTTTTTTTGCATGTAGCGAGAACGAATATTTGCATGTGGATAAAATCCTTCTCATGATATTACCGCTACCTATGAGATCCAAGTTAGTAAGCACTAATTTGAGGCCTTGAGTTTACATGGGTAAGTTCCTAATCTCACTAAGTGTGAGGGCTAGGACTTGTTGTTGAGTTGGGTGTGCACAATAAGAACAAGGGAGGGGAGTCATTAAGGGAGTGTGGAGTGGTGAAGGGACCCCCTTAGGTGTTGTTCCGGCCATCATAGGAGTTTATGGTAGTTGTGGAGACCCTACACCCAGTGCAGAAAGAAGTCCCCATTGAACTCATACATGTGAGAGAGCTTGTTAATCGACCATCAATTTCTGAGTTTTGTTAAATTCTCCCTACTGATATCATGGTCTAGCTAGGGGGTGTCGAGATATAGAAATACTACGTGTAGAGATGCCTATGGTTGGGTGGAAAATCATTCACCCTCATTAAGTTGTTGGGAAGCTTCAACTTCAGATAAATATTCTTATTATGCTTAGAAAATTACATGCAACCTATTTCATTTATTTTATGATTAATATTTTCTTTTGGTTATGAGATGTAGATGGTTATGGTAAAATGTAAGAAAATGAAATTGTGTGCTAGTTGTTAGGTAATTCATGATTATATCATGAAGAATGCATACATGATTAACTTATGAAGTCTTAATGTTGATGAGAAAGTTGAATGGAAAAGCCACAAAATCATACATTTTAGTGTTATTGTACATAGGTATTATTTTATATTATGTTATGGATTTCAATCTAATTTATGTATCATGCTACAACAATGTTATGGTATGGGTCTTGTGAGGCATGAATTTAATTTGTGGTATGATATAGTCCAAACATGAACAATTGCATCTTAGTTGTTCTATACTTAAATCTTGAATGAGTTAAGTTTGCTTGTTATGAGGGGCTTGATGTTAGGATGAAATGTTTGTTGAATGCCTGATAACTTTTTGTTGTTGAATGCTTGATTGATTGTGGTAGAAGGTCTAGTCACTGGACTTTAGAGATATTCTAAGAAAATCCATATTATAAAAAAGAGATAATTCTTTAGGTGTGCAAATAAGTCTAAGAGGTCCAGGTGGTCCCTAGACCTAGTTATCCTTTGATTTTAGATTGAAGGCTTAAATTATCATTTTTTGAAGTATCTATGACTTAGCTTTTCCTTGAAATTTTTGAGACTTTCTAGTCTTGGATAGATCTTGGAAACCTTATAATACTTAGGTGTTTTTCCTCTATTGGGAAAGATAAATATTCCTGGAAATACAGTTTATATCGCCAAAGATCAATATTCCTGGCGAAACGGCATGTATTACCGAAGATAATTATTCTCGGCAATACAACATGTATTTTAGAGGTTTTTATTTTGTAGCGAAACAGATCTTTGGCCTAGGGAAGGCTTCGAGACTTAGTATTTTCTCGAA
Source organism: Picea engelmannii (assembly GCA_009831015.1). Classification (NCBI taxonomy): domain Eukaryota; kingdom Viridiplantae; phylum Streptophyta; class Pinopsida; order Pinales; family Pinaceae; genus Picea; species Picea engelmannii. The sequence goes on from ML784995.1 coordinate 762,143, forward strand.
GACTTAGATAACTTGAGAAAAGTTGAAGAAGGGAGTGTGTCACACCAAACATAAATTATCTGGGAAACACATCACTCCAAGATAAACTATATGGGAAATACATCACTCCAAGGATAAATTATCTGGGAGATACATCACTCCAAAGATAAATAATCTTATGTTATGTTTCAAATACTTAAAATATCAAAATAAACTAGAAGTACATACCATGTACACCAATGTGAGCATTGAGAAAAACTCCAAGATAGATAACAAATATGATTTATACAATAACTCCTTAAAGAATAAGAGAACCTCCTCCAAATATCCAAATACATTCATACATCACAATTCATGTGTCCTCAATAATATATATATATATATATATTCACACGCTACACATGAGGCCCCTTTACTATTAGGTTGACCCTATGACATATATATTTACACATTACATATACATTTATCTCCATAGATTCCCCCCCTTGAATCATATCATATACATTTAATCCCATATATGCTCCCCTTGGGTCATAACAGCGTACCCTCCTTCAAAATGTTTTTTCCTCAAAGCTTTGCAATCAAAGACTTCACATGTGATGAAACCAAGTAATATGATTTTCTTATGTTCCTTCTTTGTTCATTCCATTGATGAGTATCCATCCATCCAAAATCAATTATTTTTGGTATTAATACTTGGTGTCTAGTTGTTGCATAATTTTATTTCCTTTGATTCCATGTATTGTTGTTGTCATTTCTCCACTTTGTAGTGGTTTTTGGTCTCTAATAATAGTTTGTTGAAGAGTGGTTTTGTGATTCTATATTCCATGAATATTGATGATTACTCCATCTTCTTCCTTGATAATGTTGATATTGATCTTCTTGTCTTCCTTGAAATATTTCCTGATAATGAAGGTGTTGATATGGTTTCACATTTGACTGTTTTTCTTCACTCTACACACCCATTTCATCTATCTTGTTTTCATAGACAATGGAATCCTATATCATATTTGCTTGGTCCTTGATCACCCTATCCTTGGAGATAATACGATATATCGAGAAGGAATATGTGCATGTGGATAAAATATTTCTCATGATATTTCCACTTCCTATAAGAGTCAAGTTAGTAAGCACTAATTTGAGGCCTTGAGTTGGCATGGGGAAGTTCATAAGCTCACTAAGCGTGAGGTATAGGACTTGGTGTTGAGTTGGGTGTGCACAATAAGAACAAGGGAGGCAAGTCGTTGAGGGAGTGTGGAGTGGTGAAGGGACCCCCTTAGGTGTTGTTACATCCATCATAGGATTTCTTGGTAGTTGTGGAGACCCTACACCCAGTGCAGAAGGAATTCCCTGTTGAACTCATACCTTTGAGAGAGCTTGTTAATTCACCATCAGTTTCTAAGTTTTGTTAAATTCGGAATACAAAACTGGTCTAGCTAGGGGGTGTCAACATATAGAAAGACTATGTGTAGATGTGCCTATGGTTGGGTGAAAAATCATTCACCCTTAGTGATTTGTTGGGCAGCTTCAACTTCAGATAAATATTCTTATTATGCTTAGAAAATTACATGCAACCTATTTCATTTATTTATGATTTATATTTTCTTTTGGTTATGAGATGTAGATGGTTATGGTAAAATGTAAGAAAAAGGAATTTTGTGCTAGTTGTCAGGTATTTCATGCGTATATAATGAAAGCATACATTATTAACTTGTGAAGATTTAATGTTGATGAGAAATTTGAATGGAAAAGCCACAAAATCATACATTTGAGAGTTATTGTACATAGGTATTATTTTATATTATGTTATGGATTTCAATATAATTTATGTATCATGCTACAACAATGTTATGGTATGGGTCTTGTGAGGCATGAATTTAATTTGTAGTATGATATAGTCCAAATATGAACAATTGCATCTCAGTTGTTGTATAGTTAAATCTTGAATGTGTTAAGCTTTCATGCTATGAGGGGCTTGGTGTTAGGATGAAATGTTTGTTGAATGCCTGATAAGGTTTTTTTGTTGAATGCTTGATTGATTGTGGCAGAAGGTCTAGTGACTGGACTTGAGAGATAGTCTAAGAGAATCCATATTATAAAATAGAGATCATTCTTTAGGTGTGCCCATAATTCTAAGAGGTTCAAGTGGTCCCTAGACCTAGTTATCCTTTGATTTTAGATTGAAGGCTTAAATTATCATTTTTTTAAGTCTCTATGACTTAACTTTTCCTTGAAATTTTTGAGACTTTCTAGGCTTGGATAAATCTTGGAAACCTTAGAATACTTAGGTGTTTTTCCTCTATTGGGGAAGATAATATTCCTGGAAATACAGTTTGTATCGCCAAAGATCAATCTTCCTGGAAATACGGCATGTATTACCGAAGAAAATTATTCTTAACAATACAACATGTATTGCCAAGGTTTTTATTTTGTAGTGAAACAGATCTTTGGCCTAGCGAAGGCTCAAGACTTAGTATTTTCTCGAAGACTTAGAGAACTTGAGAAAAGTTGAAGAAGGGAGTGTGTCGCATCAAACATAAATTATTTGGGAAATACATCACTCCAAGATAAATTATTTGGGAAATACATCACTCTAAGAATACATTATCTGGGAGATACATCACTCCAAAGATAAATAATATTGTTTTATGTTTCAAATGCTTAAAATATCATAATAAACTAGAAGTACATACCATGTACACCAATGTGAGCATGGAGCAAAACTCCAAGATAGATAACAAATATGAGTTACACAATAATTCATTAAAGAATAGGAGAACATCCTCCAAATATCCAAATACATTCATACATCACAATTCATGTGTCCTCAATAATGAATACATTATATCTATATATACATATTCACACACTACACATGAGACCCTTTACTATTAGGCTGGCCCTATTACATATATATTTACACATTACATGTACATTTATCCCCATACATTCCCCCCCTTGGGTTATATCATATACATTTAACCTCATATATGTTCACCTTGGGTCATAACATAGTACCCTCCTTCAAAACGTTTTGTCCTCAATGATTTGAAATTAAAGATTTCAAATGTGATGAAACCAAGTGATATGATTTTCTTATGTTACTTCTTTCTTCATTCCATTGATGATGATACATCCATCCAAAATCAATTATTTTCAGTATTAATCCTTGGTGCCTAGTTGTTGCATAATTTTATCTCCTTTGATTCCATGTATTGTTGTTGTCATTTCTCCACTTTGTAGTGGTTTTTGGTCTCTAATAATAGCCTGTTGGAGAGTGGTTTTGTGATGCCATATTCCATGAATATTGACGATTATTCCATCTTCTTCATTGATAATGTTGATATTGATATTTTTGTCTTCCTTGAAATATTTCCTGATAATGAAGGTGTTGATATGGTTTCACATTTCACTGTTTTTCTTCACTCTACACACCCATTTCATATATCTTGTTTTTAGAGACAATGGAATCCTCTATCATATTTGCTTGGTTTTTGATTACTCTATCCTTGAAGATAATACCATCATATTTGGCATACACATCCTCTCGATGAAGTTCAACTTCTTCAAGTATTTTATGGTGACCTTCTTGAATCTTGTCTTCTTTCTCCTTTTGAAGTTGCAATGTCACCCCATTTATCAAATGATGATGTCCTTCTTCAATTATGGACTGCATTTCCAATTTTACCTCATCGGTATTTAGGGATTCCTCAATCTTCTTGCAAATTTCCTCTTCAATTCTTTTGTTAGATTCATCGACCAAGATCCTTATTTATGCTTGATTTTGATAATTTTTCTTCTCTTATTTCAATCTCTTAACCTCATCCATTAGTTTTTTATTATGTTTTCTTAATCTACCTATTTCTTCATCTTTGTTTTTCAATCATTCCTTTGACTCGTCTTTTTCCCACTTTTCTTTGCTAGTCTTTCCCTGATTTAATTTTTGAAATTCCTTAATGAGTGCTTCATTAAGGTCTCGTATCTTAGATAACTCATCACCCTTCTTCTTGATCTCTTCCTTTGACACTTTTAACTCATCTTGAGTTGTATGCCTCTCCTCCATTTTTTTTATCCTTGATTCATTTATTTAAGAAGAGTTTTTCAAATGCTTCCCATGTGTAGTTTTGTCTAGTATTCTAGTCAATACTCATCCACCACTTTCGAGCTTCACCAAAAAATTAATTTTTTATGGTGAAGAAGTCATATAATATTCCTTTACCAAGCTCAACCATTCCATAGGACTGATTACATTTTATCTTCATCTCTTGTAAATTGAGGTAATGGCATCGATTCTTAATTGAGGTCTAACCCCAACCCTCAACTTACAATCTCAGTATATTAAGGATAATGATATCAAATAGTTATAATAAGTTTTCCCATATAATCTTCTATGTTTTCTCTTTCTAATGGATTTTGATTCAACTCAATTGGACATCCCAATCAAAATTTATGATAGTTTTAAGTGAACATACCTTTGAAAACCTTAATTTGGAGTATGTCCTTCTGGCCAAACTTCCTTCTGTTGTATTTTTGAAATTTTGGCCCTTCTAAATCTAAAATTTTGGCATGTACCTTGATATTTCTTCTAAGTGCCCTCCAATTTTTGTAATCTAAAGCATCCTGAAAAAAATGTTATAGAAAAAATTTGATAATGTCTCACTTGAAGAAGCAAAACCCTAGGATCAATGCTCTGATACCAAATGTTTTGAACCAAATACTTAAGATATCATAATAAACCAAAAGTACACACCATATACACCAATGTGAGCGTGGAGCACAAATCCAACTCCAAGATAGATAACAAAGATGAGTTATACAATAACTCCTTATAAAATAGGAGAACCTCCTCCAAATATCTAAATACATTCATACATCACAATTCACCTATCCTCAATAATGAATACACACACACACACACACACAAAACATATGAGACTATTTTTTATTAATCCAACCCCCACATTACATGTACATTTAACCCATATATGTCCCCTCTTGGATTTATATCATCTACATTTAACCCCATATATGCCCCCCTTGGGTCATAACATCTTGGTGGTATATGCATCAAAAAAAAATTATTGGAAGCGATACAAGACAACGACACACCATAAAAAGATAATTTCTAAGGGAAAAACACCCCGCAAAGGGAAAGATGTTGGTGCAATAGGATAGATTCTTTGTCACGTGGAAAGTTTATCCTTGAGCGTAAAATTCCACACGAAATAAAATATTATGGTGATACATCACCAAGAGAATAATTTATAGTGATGTGATAAGATAGAAGATAGATGTGATAAGATAAAAATATATATATATATATATATTGGACAAAGTGTCTCATCGACACTACTTATTTATTTTATTTCCGTATGAGATCAACAAAGGTGTCTCATCAACATTACTTATTTATCTTATTTCAAGATGAGATTGAAGATCGTATCTCAAGAGGACGCCGTGAAGAACACAAACACGCCGCCAAGAACAACTAAGCCCCCTTTGACTGGCTAAGGCTGTTATTCGATGCCGATGCCGTTGTCGGCTTCGGCGGAGGAACAGGCGTTTCAGCAGGAGATAGTGGACGACGAGGCGTTTCAGCAGGAGATGGTGGACGACGAGGAGAAGGGGAATTATAACGAGCGATGCAGCTTCCCCTAAAACCCTGACCTCCATTTCTTCCATCGTTTTCTTTCAAAATAGAATCGATAGCGTGTGAGAGACATTTTGTGCAGTTGTCAATGGATATATCTCTCCAGCACTGGACCTGAGCGAAAATCCTTTGAAACGACGAGTCTATTATTGATCCCGAAGCGTATCGATTGCTTGCAGATCCAGATGAAATTTCAGCTGACAAATTGTTGAAAAGCTTCCCAAGGGCCGCAGTAAAGTTWTCAGGGTTAGAGACTTTCTGGTTATTGAACATATCCCATCCATAGGTATCCAGCTGTCCGATGAAGCTATAGTTTTCATAACGTAAGTAGCATAAATCATACCAAACTCTCCCACCAACGGAAGTCCCACAATCCGCTCGAATGTTGGTGGTTATATGTCGCGAGCAACTGTAGCATTGGTTGTCTGTTGCGTTTCCACTACATTGGAGGAGGCCATATATTTGGTTAGGAATTTGGCCTTGCACAGAAGTATTAAACCCAGTTTTGGACGTGAGTTCTGCAAGATTAGACAAAACTCTCTTCAAATTGCTCTCCAACTCACTGCCTCGAGTATACTTAGCCCCGTTGCACATATATTTATCGTCTGCGTTGCAAATCCCTGCCTGAAAAGTGATCATCATTAAGAGAAGAACAATTTTTCCGAGAAAAGGCCATGAATCCTTTCCTGCACCAAAGTTGGTCTTCGTCGGT
>ML784995.1:810906-831576 GCA_009831015.1 Picea engelmannii
CTTAAGATGTTGGCCATTAACTGACAACATATGTATTGTCCCTTTCATGTATTTGGGTAAGTAAGAGTTATAACCCAAAATATTTTCAATAATGTATGGGCCGATCCATAGCTTTTCAAACTTTGTGTGTAGAGAAGGCTTTTCTTTTGCTTTGTTCCACAACAGTACGAGTTGTCCCTTTTGAAAGTCTTTCATTGTTGTACTCCAATCAAAATGCATCTTAATGATTTGTTGTCTTTGATTCATTTTCTTTAATTCTTCAGCTTGTTGTTCCTCCAATTTTATCAACTAGTTATACCTTCTGTGTAAAGGGGAGACTTCTTTTTCATCTTCAATGTTAACAACATATGTTAATGCATTCAATTCTATATTAATTGGCATCCTTTCTTGTTTTCCAATACCAACATATATGGGGAATTTATGGTGCTATCCTTTGGTGTTAATCTGCTTTCCCATAGTGCATCTGTCAATTTTAAATGCCAATTCTTTTGATTGAAATCAATGATATTCTTAAGAATTTGGATCAAAGTCTTGTTGGTGGATTCAACCAAACCATTTCCTTATGGATAATAATTTGACGATTGTCCCATGATTATACCAAATTATCCACAAAATTTAGTAAACTTTGACCTGATGAATATTGACCCATTATCTTTAATGAGTTTTTTTGGAACCCCAAATCTTGCTAAAATATTTTCTTTCAAAAATCTTATAAGCTCATCAAATTCTTCCCTTTTTAATGCTACTACTTCCTTCCACTTTGTGAAATAATCTGTTGTAGTGAGAATATATAAATGGCCTTTGCTTGATTTTGGATTTATTCGACCAATTACATGTGTTGTAGTGATTGCATGCTTGATGTTTGTGAAAGCCTTCTGTATTTCCCCGTTCCATTCAAATCCATGATCCTTCTTTAACAAAGTGTTTATTGGTTTAACAATCGTTGCATACTCTGGGACGAATATTCTCTCAAAATTTATCTTGCCAAAAAATGATTGAACTCGCTTTTTTGATGTGGATTTAATTAATTAACAAACTTTACTCTTTCAAGTATCAATATAAATTCCTTCTTTGCTGACTATGTGTCCCAATAATTTCCCTTTAGATACTGCAAATAAACACTTCTTGGGATTTAGAGAAATTCCATATAATCTACACCGTTCAAATACTTATCTTAGATGGCCAATATGCTTTTCTCTTATCTTGGAATAAACAGTGAGATCATTTTGGTAATCATCCATGAATTTCCCAATTAGATCCTTGAAGGCATAATCCACAACCCTCCGAAAAGTTGCTCCAACGTTTTTCAAACCAAATGGTAGGCATACATATGCTTATGTCTCCCATGGTGTGATGAAAACAGTTTTCAACCTGTCTTCTTCTGCAACAAGCACCCGATTATATCTTGAGAATCCATCTAACATGGACATGAGAGCTGAGACAATGACTTGTTGGAGTAACATTTCCATGTTTGGCAAAGGATAATTATATTTTATACTTGCTTTGTTTAAATCCTGAAAGTCAACACATAAGCGAATTTCTCCACTTTTCTTCCTTACAATTATTGGATTAGAGAGCCACTTATTCCAGCTTTTCTCAATTTCCCAAGTTCTATTTTCACCAAGGGCTTCAACTTAGGTATTATTATTCTCAGCTTCTGTTTGAATGTCTTAGTCCCTTCTTTTAATGGTATAATATGCTGGAATATTGTTTTTCATAAGCTTTGAGATCATCATAGCTCCATGCAGAAACATCAAAGTATTCCTTAAACAAAGCAGATCAACTTCTTCTGGTGTGTAATCAATTCCAATATTACATATTTTGAAGAAATTTCAGTTCTGATGTTTATCTTTTGAGTTTGTTGTACCTTTTCAGATCTTTTTTCTTATCATCTTCTGTGAAAAAAGATTCAGTGTTGGACTACTGCTACATTTTGTGTCGCTTCATTACAACTTCCACAACTACATAAACTTGCAAACATGTAGACACAATTCTAATCTTTGAATTTTTTTGTTGTTGCAATCTTCAACACATCCACTCAATCATTTAGAGGTTATCAATATGCATCAATATCTACATTGAACCAATTTTCATAGTATGCAAACTTATCTCTTTAAAAAAAGTACGTTAATGAATTACATATATATGTTCGATTTTACAAAGCTCTAATTAACACCTTGCTTTTGGAGAAATCTATAATACACTTTAATGTACTTGGTCCTAATAGGGATTTGTAAATTCCTATTTAAATCGATACAACTTAACTAATATGTCTCATTTTCATTAGAATGAATCAATTTAATAATCCAACCTATGCAAGAGATTTCTAAACCTACCAACTCTTTAGCAACATAACTTGGAAAAAAAATTATATATATATATATATTTTATTACACTTTTTTGTTTTTATTTTCATTTTTTAATATTTTTTGAGGCTACAAAATTTGGGAAAAATCCTCCAGTATCAAACAACAAAATTCGAAGCCATTACAACAATATAGTCTTATTATGAGTTCAATATATCACTTATAAAAATTGAACCTAAGTGAGAAGGATCACAATTTTTTCTCCCAATCATTTGAGCTAAACTCAATTGACATAATCTTTTCAACATATTCTTTATCATATTATCATTTTTTTTTTCAACATATTCATATTCTTTATCACGCTATCATATTGTTTTTACAAAATATTAATATAGTATAATAATTATAGGGGACATAATCTATACAATCTTTTGAAAAAGTTTATTCCAAACTTTCTTAGTCATCAAAAATATTAATATAGTATAATAATTGCGGGGGACATAATCTATACAATCTTTTGAAAAAGTTTTACTCCAAACTTCTTAGTCATCATTTTCCAAAAGATCGGTATAGCAGCGTGTATCATGGTAAGACTTCATGGTAAGTGGACCCTATAGTCTGTACAATCTTTTGAAAAAAAGATCACGGCAAACCTTTGAAATCCACATTTTCCAAAAGATTGATACCATAGAGCGTAGTACAATAATCATGGTAAGACTATGTCAATAAATCTGATAGTCTATATGATCTTTTAGAAAATGCTTTTGTGAACTTTTGAAAGTAACATTTTTCAAAAGATTTTATAAAAAATGTAGTGTTGAATAATAGGATCGGATCTTCTAGAAAAAGTTTATTGGTGAGAGTCTAAAGTAAATTGTGGTGTTTAATAATAGGATAGATGATAATTCAATGGGTACGGTGAGGTAAGTTGTAGTATAATAATATGGTGAAATTATATGATCGGATCTTCTAGTTGTAGTAGTATAATATAATATTATGGTGAAATTATATGATCGGATCTTATAATATAATATTATGTGAAATTATATGATCGGATCTTATAATATAATATTATGGTGAAATTATTACCAAGTTTTTTTTCCCGATGGAAATTATTACTAAGTTTTTTTTCCCGATGGAAATTATTACTAAGTTGTAGTAGTATAGCATTTCCGATGCATATAACAGGCGTTAGAGAAGGGAAGATTTTGAAGGATATRTTGTAATACATGAGSCTCCTCAATATCTCCATTGTCCAAACGACCATGCAGACAGTACCGACGAAGACCAACTTTGGTGCAGGAAAGGATTCATGGCCTTTTCTCGGAAAAATTGTTCTTCTCTTAATGATGATCACTTTTCAGGCAGGGATTTGCAACGCAGACGATAAATATATGTGCAACGGGGCTAAGTATACTCGAGGCAGTGAGTTGGAGAGCAATTTGAAGAGAGTTTTGTCTAATCTTGCAGAACTCACGTCCAAAACTGGGTTTAATACTTCTGTGCAAGGCCAAATTCCTAACCAAATATATGGCCTCCTCCAATGTAGTGGAAACGCAACAGACAACCAATGCTACAGTTGCTCGCGACATATAACCACCAACATTCGAGCGGATTGTGGGACTTCCGTTGGTGGGAGAGTTTGGTATGATTTATGCTACTTACGTTATGAAAACTATAGCTTCATCGGACAGCTGGATACCTATGGATGGGATATGTTCAATAACCAGAAAGTCTCTAACCCTGAWAACTTTACTGCGGCCCTTGGGAAGCTTTTCAACAATTTGTCAGCTGAAATTTCATCTGGATCTGCAAGCAATCGATACGCTTCGGGATCAATAATAGACTCGTCGTTTCAAAGGATTTTCGCTCAGGTCCAGTGCTGGAGAGATATATCCATTGACAACTGCACAAAATGTCTCTCACACGCTATCGATTCTATTTTGAAAGAAAACGATGGAAGAGATGGAGGTCAGGGTTTTAGGGGAAGCTGCATCGCTCGTTATAATTCCCCTTCTCCATCTCCTACAGAAACGCCTCGTCGTCCACCATCTCCTGCTGAAACGCCTGTTCCTCCGCCGAAGCCGACAACGGCATCGGCATCGAATAACAGCTTTAGCCAGTCAAAGGGGGCTTAGTTGTTCTTGGCGGCGTGTTTGTGTTCTTCACGGCGTCCTCTTGAGATACGATCTTCTATCTCATCTTGAAATAAGATAAATAAGTAATGTTGATGAGACACCTTTGTCGATCTCATCCGGAAATAAGATAAATAAGTAGTGTCGATGAGACACTTTGTCCGACATATATATATATATATATATATATATATTATCAAATTATGGATATAGATTTTTTTAGTTGTTGTTAAGTAGAATTGAGGAAATTTACTACTATTTTTTTTCCATGAATGTGGGTTATCATTACTTATTTTAAGAGAAAATTGCTCAAATTTATATATGGTATAAATTTCTTTACAAAGCAAAATTGTTGGCAGTATCAAAACCTGGACAACACACCAGCAGAGAGAGTCCAAAGCAAGCAAAACTGCCAAAGTGGAACAGCCCAAAAGAAGAGGCACAAGCGAAACAAAACACCCTAATAACCAACCAACAACAAAAAGGGAAACAACCCACATCATTCAAAGACATTTATAGAGGAGATAGGGCTCACTATCCCTCTATCCTTATGGAAAACCAAGAGTCTACCAACCTCTTCTTTTAAAGCCCTCTTCGAGAGGGCATCCGCCTCTCTATTGTGTGATCTGGGGATATGGTGAAAGTTGACGTCAGCGAAGGATTTTGACAGCTCCATCGTTTTATCCTTCCAGCTATCATTGTGGACAGTTTGGAGCTTGGACTTTAGTGAGATCCAATCAATGATAATTCGCGAGTCACCGAGGACTTGAAGGTGACTGATAGACCAGCAGGAAGCAAGATAGAGGGAGGCCCATAAGCCCAAGAGCTCGGCCTTATTGTTTGATCCTACATCGCAGTTTAGGAACCACATTGTAGTCCTTGACGGATGAAATTTGAAAAAACCCCCCGCCCCACAACAACCTCCACTGGACAGAGCAGCGCCATCGAAACATGCCACAGTGTAACCTTCCATCAAGTTGAAATCGCAGGGTTTGAGAGTAGGAGGTTTAAACAATGGCGGTTTCCAATGGAAGGAGGCCAAGACTTTGAGAAGCACCACTTGCGGCGAAGGATGACAGGAATAAAAAATGGCTCGGTTACGAGCAGTCCAAATCTGCCTGCAAACGAGAACAGGTAAAAAATTTGGCGCTGTAGTTTGTGCCAGCCATCGGGTGTAGCTGTTTGAGAGAGAGGAGCCGCTCCAAGAAAAAAGCAGCGAGAGATGGTTGAGCACCAGAGACCAAACTGATTGTGTGAAGGAACAAAGCACCAGTAAATGATGTATATCCTCAGAAGCTCTGTTACAGAGAGGGCAGATCCCCGGCCCCTCCCCGCCCCTCCGACGTAGCACGTCCCAAGTAAGCGATTTCTTCTTTCCAGCGAGCCATATAAATAACTTAAGCTTTAGGGGAATCGCCCAACGCCAAAGGAGAGAGAACCATGAGCGATCCACTTCATAAAAACGCTGGTTGAGGAGAGCATTATAAAGATTCTTAACTGTAACGTTCCCCGTGGCATCTCCACCGGCCCAATTGATTAATTAATAAATCACCAAAACCCGCTGAGTGAAGAATTAATCTCAAAAACTCCCAATCGATGCAATCGAAAGCTTGTTTGAGATCAAGTTTCATTACCAGAGCCTTTAAGTTTTTCTTCTTGATGCTATGGATGCATTCATGGGCAGCTCCAATTGCATCCTGAATTCTTCTGCCCCGCAAGAAGCCCAACTGCTCAACTGAGAGACTCCTTTTGAGAAAAGGCTTGATCCGGTTTGAAATAACCTTGGAAATCAACTTGTAAATGAGGTTGCAGAGGGAGATCGGGCGGTAGTCACTGAAGGAGAGCGGGTTGCTTTCTTTTGGAATCAAGACTAGAAAGGTTGAATTAAGACTTCCTACAATCTTACCAGTGATACGGGAGTCTTCCACCATCTGGAGAAGATCCATGCCAACAAGATCAAAGAAGGAACATAAGAAATCCGTCGACCATCCATCCAGACCGGGACTTCTTTCCGAATTGAAGTGATTTATAATATTTTTTAACTCGGACAGTGTAACTGGTTTGTAGAGATTTGCAGCCTCAACAACAGAGACAAAACTGGGAAAGAGGCTGGCCGTAGACACCATCCCCCGGAGGTCAAGATTAGAGGCTTTTTTGTAAAGGCGACTGAAATACGAAACCGCCTCATCCTGGAGGGCACTCTGTCCACTTAGAAATTCTTCTCCACTACCTTTAATAGACCAAATAAACTTCTTGTCTTGGTTAAAACTGGCAACTTTATGAAAAAATCTAGAGTTTGTGTCACCACTTTTTAACCAAGTCGCATGGCTGCGCAAACGCCAGCTGTTCTCCTCCGAAAGAAGAAGGGAGACTCTAGCTGATTCAAGCTGCTTCAGTGTGGCCGACTCCTCCATAGTCAAAGAAGCCAGATACGAAGAGTGGATAAGCTGCGAGATTTCCGATTCCAGCTTGAATAAACTAGAGTTTTGCAAATCTTTTAAATCATGGAACCAAGCTCTCGATTTGGACTTGAGAACTTTTAGTTTCCAGACAAGGCGCCGTTGGGGGTTAGCTTTCGATAGGAAACATGGATCCCTCCATACCAAATGAACTAAATTAGAGTAGGCCTCGGACGAGAGCCAATGATGATTAAACTTGAAAGGAGGTGAAGGGTGAAACGCCGGAAGCCGTAACTGAAGGAGGATAGGCGCGTGGTCGGACACAAACGAGAACTCAACCCACGAAGAAGGGAAGCCCGATGAAGACAAGATACTTTCAGCAACCAGGAAGCAGTCCAATCTTCTAGCAATCGCAGCAGGTCCAGATCACCCATTTCTCCAGGTGGGATTTAGTCGACTCGGCCGAACATCAATCAGATTGTTTGTATCAAAGAGCCCTTTAAAGAAAGCTTCAGAAGGACCCGACAAGAGGATCCACCCCAATTTTCATCAGCCGAAAGAATTAAATTAAGATCTCCGCCAATAATGAGATTTGGGATGGAGAGAAGACCAATAGAATCAAGATTTGACCAGAAACTTTGTTTATCAACGCAGGCCCCATAGATATTCAGTAAGGCAACTTCCTGCTTTGACGCTAAACAACGACCAAGGATTAGAATTCCCCCGCTAGTAAGGAAGGGTCTCAAGTTATAAAGGCTGGGATCCCAAGCCACCAACAGACCGCCTGAAGATCCAATGGAATTTACAGCTGCCGAGACCCACGAAGGATGGAAAAGATGCACAAAATCTCTGGCTTTATGGTCAACTGAGAGGGTTTCTTGAAGAAATAAGACATCGGGCTTTGAACACTCTAATAATATTTTGAAGGAGGCAGCCTTGAGAGTGCCTCCAATCCCCCGAATGTTTAATGAGAGCACTAACATTACTTAGATCGAGCCAAGGCTTTCAGCGCTCTAAGGGCCTTACTGTCGAGTGTAGAAGGGACAGAATCAGTATGCTGCGAGCTCAAAATCTCCTTTTTCTTTCTGGAGCTTCTGGTCTGGAGAGGGGAGAGTTTCAAGCTGATTCCTCTCGACCAGGCATATGACTTGGCATCCTTGTCCAGATGTAAGGAGGAGGAAGTGCCAACTTCTGGAATGGTCAAGAGAAGATCTTTACCACGGTACCTCAGAAGCTGCACTGTATTAGGCGGAAGAAAGGTGGAAAGTGTAGAAGTATTAAGCTCCTCCAAAATTGTAACATCATCCTGCTTAGTCTGATTGTATCCTGGAAGCACCGAAAAGGCAAGATCCGGCTCCGGAAAGGAGGGTGGAGAGCTAGGGGGAACAGTCGGAGAAGAAGAGAACAGAGGGGACGGAAGAAGGGCTGGGACTGAACTTACTACAGGAAAACCCGTAGTCGGGGGGGGGAGAAAGGGCTGCGGGTAGAGAGGAGGCAGGTAAGGGGAGCTGCACAACCTCTGGAAGGGGGAGCTTTGAAGCGGAAAGAGGAGTGAGCCAGGAGAAAATGTCGATGACTTCCTTCTCGGATGCAGAGAGGGAGGAAAAAAGAGCGGGACAGAGCTATAGTAATCTTGCCCGCGGAGGGACCTCAACATTGGAGTTTGGAAGAGCAGAAGAGTCAAAAGGAACATCCATGTGAGCAAGAGCAGGATCTGCAGCAGGGTAATCGGGCGGGTTGAGGTGAAGGTTGGATTCATCCGATGAGTCTAAAATGGACTTGCTAGGGCAGGATCTGCGAAGGTGACCGGTTTCCCTGCAGAGGTTACACCGAAAAGGAAGCCCGAGGTAGTCCAACTTCTAGAGCAGCTTACGACCCCTCCAATCAATCTCCAAGGTTTCAGGCAGCCTTGCAGTAATGTCGATCTCAACGAGCACTCTGCCCATAGTCCTCAAAGAACTGTTGAGAGTCTGAGTGTCCAGAGCTATAAACTTACCTAAAGAGTTACCTATTGCTCTCAGGGCTCCTTCATTCCAGAGGTGCAGTGGCAGTCCCGGGAGGAGCACCCAAAGATGTCTGTGAATGAAGAAATCTGTGTCTGGGTTGAAGGCCAGCCTCCAACGTTTGAGCATGAGGCTACTACCACCGAAGGCCCACAGGGAAGACAGTAAAAGAGAAGCATCATTAGGAGATTTGTAGTGAAAACAATACCAACCTTTCTTGAGATAAAGAACCTCCGACGAGTAACCAAGGAGAGGAAGCCAAGTTTTCTTAATCCAATCCTCTAGCAGCTGTGGATTCAAACTTTTGTAAGAGACCCTGCCAACCAGGGTGCAGGTAGACATTTTGCAAAGTTCCTCCAAACCCACACCGTCGCCCAACACCAAGCGTGCAGATTTCCTCTTTGATTTCCAAACTTTTCGACTACAAGCAGACTTTTGGGAAGGGGGAGGGGCATTGGGGGCATGGAAGGAACTGTCAGGAACTGGGGGATCATCTTTCGGTAAACAAGACTGTTCCATAGGGGACACGGCGGGAGCATAAAGAAAATTTGAAAAGGAAGGTTTGGAGGGAAGGTTCTGCGAGTTTGAAATGAGAGTATCAACTTTATCAAAGAGTCCTGCCTGATGCCAGAAAGGATCGTCGGAAGATTCCACCAGAGGATATGTTAGTGAGTCCATGGTGAGGATTCAGGCGACCCTCTTCTAATCACTATAAAGAGACTGAAGCAAGAAAAATGGAAAGTAGGTGGGCCAGAGGGGTGAAAGTGAGAGGTATCGGGAGAATAAGATACTTAAAAAAGCCATGCAACTTGAAATGATTTGTTGGTGATTTATAAGGTTTAATTTTTTCTAAATATTTTTGAATCTTGGGTCATTATCATGTTTACTTACATTGAAGGAAGATGAACTTTTAGTCAATTAAATCAGGTAACATTTGAATTAACAAGGGCATTCTTCTCATCAAGAGCTTTTCAACGACTATACTCTTGCTCAATTATGAGCTCCAAGCACAAAATTTTGGCCTTCTAAAGTTTCTGAAAGAGATTCCTCTCTTCTTCCAAGTCATCATTTATATAGGTCACCACACGTGCCAAATGACATGGCATCATATGGATGACCTCTGGGATACATGTTTATTGAGGTAGTTTCCACTTCATTGACTTGTCGCAACTCAGGAAAAATTCTTCAAGGTACTGTATCGTGCCTCTTTCAAACTTCTCGTTGCACCCAAATATTTTAAATTTGTGACATATTGCACCACATAAGTTTTTCTTTCTTGCAACAATGCTCCTCTTTCCTTCGTCACATCACCCCCAAAGTCCACTTTGTGCGATGTATCACATTTTTGAAATTTTGTTCTTGCGATGAGGTGATCCTTTCCTCTCTTTTGCACTCTTGGAAAACTTCTTCTCCCACTACATGGGCCTTCTCCTCCTCCTTATTGCATGGGTGAAAGTTTTTCTTTATGTGATGTATCGCATGAATTTTATCTATGTGCGATACTTCACATCACATGAAATTTTCCTTCACTACAATGTGCCTTTCTCCCTTCCCTTTCTCTCTTATTGTGTCTTTGAATCCTTTCTCTTCTACGACATATCGTCTCAAAGATTATTTTTCCGCATGCTACAAAGTCTCCTCCCTTTTCTCTCGTGCCCTAAAATATTTTTCTTGGGTGACGCTTCACACCCAAAAGTTATCTTTTTACAACGTGTCACTCATGTTTATTTTCTTTACATGCAAAACATGCCTTTTCCTCTAAGTTTATCATCCTTCCTTCCTTTCTTTCTTTGCCTCCTTGTTGTATCACCTAGAATAATTTTCTCCTGCAATAAAGTGGTCTCTTCTATCTTATCACATCACTATAAATTATTCTCTTGGTGATGTATCACCATAATATTTTATTTCGTGTGGAATTTTACGCTCGAGGATTAACTTTCCATGTGACAAAGAATCTATCCTATCGCACCAACATCTTTCCCTTTGGGGGGTGTTTCTCCCTTATAAATTATCTTTTTATGGTGTGTCGTTGCCTTGTTTTTTTAGCTTCTCTCCACTTGTATCGCCTCCAATAATTTTATTTCGATGCATGTACCACCAAGATGTTATGACCCAAGGGGGGCATATATGGGATTAAATGTATATGATATGAACCCAAGAGGGGACATATATGGGGTTAAATGTACATGTAATGTGGGGGTTGGACTAATAAAAAATGGCCTCATATGTTGTGTGTGTGTGTGTGTGTGTGTATATATATATTCATTATTGAGGATAGGTGAATTGTGATGTATGAATGTATTTAGATATTTGGAGGAGGTTCTCCTATTTTATGAGGAGTTATTGTATAACTCATCTTTGTTATCTATATTGGAGTTGGATTTGTGCTCCACACTCACATTGGTGTATATGGTGTGTACTTTTGGTTTATTATGATATCTTAAGTATTTGGTTCAAAACATTTGGTATCAGAGCATTGATCCTAGGGTTTTGCTTCTTCAAGTGAGACATTATCAAATTTTTTCTATAACATTTTTTTCAGGATGCTTTAGATTACAAAAATTGGAGGGCACTTAGAAGAAATATCAAGGTACATGCCAAAATTTTAGATTTAGAAGGGCCAAAATTTCAAAAATACAACAGAAGGAAGTTTGGCCAGAAGGACATACTCCAAATTAAGGTTTTCAAAGGTATGTTCACTTAAAACTATCATAAATTTTGATTGGGATGTCCAATTGAGTTGAATCAAAATCCATTAGAAAGAGAAAACATAGAAGATTATATGGGAAAACTTATTATAACTATTTGATATCATTATCCTTAATATACTGAGATTGTAAGTTGAGGGTTGGGGTTAGACCTCAATTAAGAATCGATGCCATTACCTCAATTTACAAGAGATGAAGATAAAATGTAATCAGTCCTATGGAATGGTTGAGCTTGGTAAAGGAATATTATATGACTTATTCAACATAAAAAAAATATTTTTTTGGTGAAGCTCGAAAGTGGTGGATGAGTATTGACAAGAATACTAGACAAAACTACACATGGGAAGCATTTGAAAAACTCTTCTTAAATAAATGGATCAAGGATAAAAAAATGGAGGAGGGGCATACAACTCAAGATGAGTTAAAAGTATCAAAGGAAGAGATCAAGAAGAAGGGTGATGAATTATCTAAGATACGAGACCTTAATGAAGAATTCATTAAGGAATTTCAAAAATTAAATCAGGGAAAGACTAGCAAAGAAAAGTGGGAAAAAGATGAGTCAAAGGAATGATTGAAAAACAAAGATGAAGAAATAGGTAGATTAAGAAAACATAATAAAAAACTACTAGATGAGGTTAAGAGATTGAAATAAGAGAAGAAAAATTATCAAAATCAAGCATAAATAAGGATCTTGGTCGATGAATCTAACAAAAGAATTGAAGAGGAAATTTGCAAGAAGATTGAGGAATCCTTAAATACCGATGAGGTAAAATCGGAAATGTAGTCCATAATTGAAGAAGGACATCATAATTTGATAAATGGGGTGACATTGCAACTTCAAAAGGAGAAAGAAGACAAGAATCAAGAAGGTCACCATAAGATACTTGAAGAAGTTGAACTTCATCCAGAGGATGTGTATGCCAAATATGATGGTATTATCTTCAAGGATAGAGTAATCAAAGACCAAGAAAATATGATAGAGGATTCCATTGTCCCTAAAAAAAAGATATATGAAATGGGTGTGTAGAGTGAAGAAAAACAGTGAAATGTGAAACCATATCAACACCTTCATTATTGGGAAATATTTCAAGGAAGACAAAAATATCAATATCAACATTATCAATGAAGAAGATGGAATAATCATCAATATTCATGGAATATGGAATCACAAAACCACTCTCCAACAGGCTATTATTAGAGACCAAAAACCACTACAAAGTGGATAAATGACAACAACAATACATGGAATCAAAGGAGATAAAATTATGCAACAACTAGGCACCAAGGATTAATACTGAAAATAATTGATTTTGGATGGATGTATCATCATCAATGGAATGAATAAAGAAGGAACATAAGAAAATCATATCACTTGGTTTCATCACATGTGAAATCTTTAATTTCAAAGCATTGAGGACAAAACGTTTTGAAGGAGGGTACTATGTTATGACCCAAGGGGAACATGTATGGGGTTAAATGTATATGATATAACCCAAGGGGGGGAATGTATGGGGATAAATGTACATGTAATGTGTAAATATATATGTAATAGGGTCAGCCTAATAGTAAAGGGGCCTCATGTGTAGTGTGTGAATATGTATATATAGATATAATGTATTCATTATTGAGGACACATGAATTGTGATGTATGAATGTATTTGGATATTTGGAGGAGGTTCTCCTATTCTTTAATGAGTTATTGTATAACTCATATTTGTTATCTATCTTGGAGTTTTTCTCCATGCTCACATTGGTGTACATGGTATGTACTTCTAGTTTATTCTGATATTTTAAGCATTTGAAACATAACACAATATTATTTATCTTTGGAGTGATGTATCTCCCAGATAATGTATTCTTAGAGTGATGTATTTCCCAAATAATTTATCTTGGAGTGATGTATTTCCCAAATAATTTATGTTTGGTGTGACACACTCCCTTCTTCAACTTTTCTCAAGTTCTCTAAGTCTTCGAGAAAATACTAAGTCTTGAGCCTTCCCTAGGCCAAAGATATGTTTCACTACAAAATAAAAACCTTGGCAATACATGTTGCATTGTCAAGAATAATTATCTTTGGTAATACATGCCGTATTTCCAGGAAGATTGATCTTTGGCGATACAAACTGTATTTCCAGGAATATTATCTTCCCCGAGAGAGGAAAAACACCTAAGTATTGTAAGGTTTCCAAGATTTATCCAAGCCTAGAAAGTCTAAAAAATTTCAAGGAAAAGCTAAGTCATAGAGACTTAAAAAAATGATAATTTAAGCATTCAATCTAAAATCAAAGGATAACTAGGTCTAGGGACCACTTGAACCTCTTAGAATTATTTGCACACCTAAAGAATGATCTCTATTTTAGAATATGGATTCCCTTAGACTATCTCTCAAGTCTAGTCACTAGACCTTCTGCCACAATCAATCAAGCATTCAACAAAAAAGCCTTATCAGGCATTCAACAAACATTTCATCCTAACATCAAGCCCCTCATAGCATGAAAGCTTAACACATTCAAGATTTAACTATACAAAAACTAAGATGCAATTGTTCATATTTGGACTATATCATACTACAAATTAAATTCATGCCTCACAAGACCCATACCATAACATTGTTGTAGCATGATACATAAATTGGATTGAAATCCATAACATAATATAAAATAATACCTATGTACAATAACTCTCAAATGTATGATTTTGTGGCTTTTCCATTCAACTTTCTCATCAACATTAAATCTTCACAAGTTAATAATGTATTCTTTCATGATATAAGCATGAAATACCTTACAACTAGCACAAAATTCCTTTTTCTTACATTTTACCATAACCATCTACATCTCATAACCAAATAAAAATATAAATCATAAATAAATGAAATAGGTTGCATGTAATTTTCTAAGCATAATAAGAATATTTATCTGAAGTTGAAGCTGCCCAACAAATCACTAAGAGTGAATGATTTTTCACCCAACCATAGGCACATCTACACATAGTCTTTCTATATGTCGACACCCCCTAGCTAGACCAGTTTTGTATTCTGAATTTAACAAAACTTAGAAACTGATGGTGAATTAACAAGCTCTCTCAAAGGTATGAGTTCAACGGGGAATTCCTTCTGCACTGGGTGTAGGGTCTCCACAACTACTAAGAAATCCTATGATGGATATAACAACACCTAAGGGGGTCCCTTCACCACTCCACACTCCCTCAACGACTCGCCTCCCTTGTTCTTATTGTGCACACCCAACTCAACACCAAGTCCTATACCTCACATTTAGTGAGCTTAGGAACTTCCCCATGCCAATTCAAGGCCTCAAATTAGTGCTTACTAACTTGGCTCTCATAGGAAGTGGAAAGATCATGAGAAACATTTTATCCACATGCACATATTCCTTCTTGATATATCATATTATCTCCAAGGATAGGGTGATCAGGGACCAAACAAATATGATATAGGATTCCATTGTCTATGAAAACAAGATAGATGAAATGGGTGTGTACAGTGAAGAAAAACAATAAAATGTGAAACCATATCAACACCTTCATTATCAGGAAATATTTCAAGGAAGACGAGAAGATCAATATCAACATTATCAAGGAAGAAGATGGAATAATCATCAATATTCATGGAATATAGAATCACAAAACCACTCTTCAACAAGATATTATTAGAGACCAAAAACCACTACAAAGTGGAGAAATGACAACAACAATACATGGAATCAAAGGAAATAAAATTATGCAACAACTAGGCACCAAATATTAATACCAAAAATAATTGATTTTGGATGGATGGATACTCATCAATGGAATGAACAAAGAAGGACCATAAGAAAATCATATTACTTGGTTTCATCACATGTGAAGTCTTTAATTGCAAAGCTTTGAGGAAAAAACATTTTGAAGGAGGGTACGCTGTTATGACCCAAGGGGGGCATATATGGGGTTAAATGTATATGATATGATCCAAGGGGGGGAATCTATGGGGATAAATGTATATGTAATGTGTAAATATATATGTATAACGTTAGCCTAATAGTAAAGGGGCCTCATGTGTAGTGTGTGAATATATATATATATATATATATATATATATATATATTCATTATTGAGGACACATGAATTGTGATGTATGAATGTATTTGGATATTTGGAGGAGGTTCTCCTATTCTTTAAGGAGTTGTTGTATAACTCATATTTGTTATCTATCTTGGAGTTTTTCTCAATGTTCACATTGGTGTACATGGTATGTACTTCTAGTTTATTTTGATATTTTAAGCATTTGAAACATAGCACAAGATTATTTATCTTTGGAGTGATGTATCTCCCAGATAATTTATCCTTGGAGTGATGTATTGCCCATATAGTTTATCTTGGAGTGATGTATTTCCCAGATAATGTATGTTTGGTGCATCACACTCCCTTATTCAACTTTTCTCAAGTTATCTAAGTCTTCGAGAAAATACTAAGTCTCGAGCCTTCCCTAGGCCAAAGATCTGTTTCACTACAAAATAAAAACCTCTGAAATACATGTTGTATTGTCGAGAATAATTATCTTCGGTAATACATGCCGTTTCGCCAGGAATATTGATCTTTGGCGATACAAATTGTATTTCCAGGAATATTTATCTTTCCCAATAGAGGAAACACACCTAAGTATTCTAAGGTTTCCAAGATCTATCCAAGCCTAGAAAGTCTCAAAATTTTCAAGGAAAAGCTAAGTCATAGATACTTCAAAAAACGATAATTTAATCCTTCAATCTAAAATCAAAGGATAACTAGGTCTAGGGATCACTTGGACCTCTTAGACTTATTTGCACACCTAAAGAATGATCTCTATTTTAGAATATGGATTTTCTTAGAATATCTCTAAAGTCCAGTGACTAGACCTTCTACCACAATCAATCAAGCATTCAACAACAAAAAGTTATCATGCATTCAACAAACATTTCATTCTAACATCAAGCCCCTCATAACAAGCAAACTTAACTCATTCAAGATTTAAGTATACAACAATTGAGATGCAATTGTTCATGTTTGAACTATATCATACCACAAATTAAATTCATGCCTCACAAGACCCATACCATAACATTGTTGTAGCATGATACATAAATTAGATTGAAATCCATAACATAATATAAAATAATACCTATGTACAATAACACTAAAATGTATGATTTTGTGGCTTTTCCATTCAACTTTCTCAGCAACATTAAGACTTCATAAGTTAATCATGTATGCATTCTTCATGATATAATCATGAATTACCTAAAAACTAGCACACAATTTCATTTTCTTACATTTTACCATAACCATCTACATCTCATAACCAAAAGCAAATATTAATCATAAAATAAATGAAATAGGTTACATGTAATGTTCTAAGCATAATAAGAATATTTATCTGAAGTTGAAGCTTCCCAACAACTCAATGAGTGTGAATGATTTTCCACCCAACCATAGGCATCTCTACACGTAGTATTTCTATATCTCGACACCCCCTAGCTAGACCATGATACCAATAGGGAGAATTTAACAAAAGTCAGAAATTGATGGTGGATTAACAAGCTCTCTCACATGTATGAGTTCAATGGGAACTTCTTTTTGCACTGGGTGTAGGGTCTCCACAACTACCATAAACTCCTATGATGGATGGAACAACACCTAAGGGGGTCCCTTCACCACTCCACACTCCCTCAACAACTCCCCTCCCTTGTTCTTATTGTGCACACCCAACTCAACAACAAGTCCTAGCCCTCACACTTAGTGAGATTAGGAACTTACCCATGTCAACTCAAGGCCTAAAATTAGTTCTTATTAACTTGGATCTCATAGGTAACAGTAATATCATGAGAAGGATTTTATCCACATGCACATATTCGTTCTCGCTACATGCAAAAAAAAAAAATTCTTCCACCCCCCCCACATAATTGTGATTTTCTCCTTTTTCCATGCAACTGGGGTCATCCATGATTTTCCATGGAAATACTCACCCCATTTCCAACATTTGATGCTGGCAGGGCTTTCTCAACTACGACCCCAGGCATAATAATTTCTAGGTGGAGACACTTCAACCACCCAAGTTTCTGCATTTAATGCTTTGGGATGGAGGGAAAAATGAGTGGGACATTTTTGAATTCAAATATAAACCAATTTTTTTTTGACAAGGGTGACCTGGGATTATTTACAAGGTGAATTCCCAAATCCCCCTCACTAGTCCCCACTCGTGGTATCATGGTCCCTATAGGTTCTTGTGCTTCAGTTAGCTGCTGGCATTAAAATAAATACACATACATTGTTTTCTTGATTTATTCTGTTCAACTTGGCATGGTAATGAAATATTTGTGCTGGAATGAGACAACGTTAAATGCAATAATTACAATTTAAATGGGGGGTTCAAAATGGGTATGTTAAAATCCCCTACCCTTGAAGGAACACTGTCCTCAATGTTCACACCATCCTCGGTGTCCTCTTGATTGCAAAAATACACCATCCTTGATGTTCTCATTTACTTCAACAACATTGCAATGTCTTTACTCTTCAACTTGCACCGCCATCATCATCCTCTTTAGCTATTCCATCAGTGGTCATTTGTCTTCATTTTTCGGGCCACCTCCACACTTCTAGTATTCCAACATATGCCTACATCCATTATTAAGTGATCATGCATATTGGAACCTTTTCTATGCATAAGTATTCCATTGCTATTCATAACTCATAATAAGGTATACATTTTAGCATAATACTTATCTATATCATCAAGGATACACATCCATATGGTTTCCATAGATAGAAATCAACTCACTATTTTCTTGGACATACCCAATGTGATCATGATCCAAGATAACATGTTATTTACTCAAGTCGCTTCTTCCTTGTAGTCACTCATCCTCTAGGATAAACCGTCCACTTCTTTGTTACATAGTCCCCCAGGCAATCCATCATTTTCCAAGTTTTATTCCTCTCAACAGAAGATTATTGAGACTTATGGAGTCTTAAAACCAAGGCCTCCCCCATCTTGCTCCAACATATCATATCTCATCATAGCAGTGATCATGGCATATAATAGGGTTCCCGTGTCCTAATAGTAGCCTCTTATCTATGCTTTTCTAGCTTAGAAACCATCCTTTTTCCTCCTTGAATTGATCCACCATATCATCTGTATCATGCACATACATTTATTGTGAGATATCATCATACCAATTTTAATCAAAATATCTTTTAAATCCATTTTCCCACAGATATCAAGTTCCTCTTATCAATTTTGAAATTTGCTTCATAAGGGAAGGCAAATATCATAAGTATGAGGTTCCTCCTCATAGAATTTGTCTCTCGCAACAATAGATATCATCCATACCTCCTTGTGGACTTACACTCATTGTCAAATCGAAGACCATTCTACCTGCAACCTAAACTTTTCAAATCAACCAAGAAATTGTAAGTACTTTACATATATAATCTTTTAATGCAATGCATCTATCCTCTCAACCAATTGTCAATTGTTAATACTCGTACATATAATATTTTGATTGCATCATTTTCAACATCTTACACAAAATCTCAAATTTCCACATGTGAACAATTCCATCACACTCCACCATAAGTTATAGCAATATAATGAAACAAACGTTCATTATGTGCGTGTTTCCAATACACTTGTTATTGCATGATTCAATCAAGTATTCAAGTGAAGAACTACTTTTCCAATGCTCATGGCCACATGCACATAATGCATACTTGCATTTATTTTCAACATACAACTTAACCATGCATTTCCTCAATGCATCTAACATATACACTACATGATTCATAACATGAGTGTAACTACTCATCTACTTGTATATCATGACATATCGATTTATGGATGTATTACTAAGATTTTACCAATATTATATGTTGGCAACTTCCTGCCTTGACCATACCCTACCCGAGTATCAATGACATACATGCCTTCAATCATGAACATATCATTAAGGATACAAAATATGCATGAAGGAATTCTTACCCAATTTTTTCGGATTACTTGCTAATTTGGCACGACCAATTTCATACTTGCATAATTTTTGTCATCCTTTTTAATGTTACTTGTCTAAATGATACTTCCTAGGAGCTCGCATGATACATTCATCAGGATTTATATAAGTATCCTCTTGTTTGTGTCCTTTACATGAGGCTGTTCACCGCAGGTAAATACATTATCAACATCTCTAATCATTCCTTCACACAAAATCACAACCACAATTATATCAACCATCATGCTAATCACAATGTATGTGCCACATCACTTTCTAAATCAACAAACATGCCCTAATATATATGTATTCACTTTAATACATCATTTCTCAATGTGTTTATTAGTGCAAATGTTTTTCAATTATTTTACTTTCTTATAGTTCACCAACATTCCCATGCTTGAAATATTTCCACAATTCATATTTCTCATTCTAGAGAATATAATAAATAATAAAAGAGGAGGTCAACGAATTTCCCTCTTTCAAATCCTTTGGTACAAATACTTTCACAATAAAATGTACACCATTAACACGTCTAAAACTAGAATATCTCCAACTTGAATGAATTGTTTGGAAAAAAAACTTTCCCAACCATCTGTGAAATATACTCACATATTAGTATATCATAGGTTTATATGCCACAATTTCCCACTTGGGCCTTGCACACTTGTCTCTTTACACACCCTGTGTTGCACTCTCTTTACAACTTCAATGGGGAGGTCCCACAAGGAACAAAATATTGCTAGAAGAACAATTATTACCATATTATGGGTGTTCTATATGCACTAAATCCCTCAATTAAATTTTCAACCCAGGGTAAGTAAACTTAGAGTTGTAGCACTATATGTGCTAAAGAAGAAAATCTAGAGGAATTGTAGTCTAACTAAGGAGATGGTCTATCTAAGGAATAATCTACTTAAGCAAAGACTATCAATGAGCAAACCCTATAAAAAACTTGAATTATTTACCCTAAGTAACTTTTAAACAATGGATCGATGGATTGTCCTAAGGAAGCAAATGAAAACCCTACTTTGAGCAAGTTAACTTAATCAATATAATGAGAAAAAGAAAACCATCTATTTAATCTATTCAAATTAATGAACA